>OOIL02003813.1:3848305-3951545 GCA_900332095.2 Cuscuta campestris
GTTTTTTTTAATTAAATCAAATATTCAGGGATCCTAAACCACAAAATAGTTTTAAAAAAGGGGGTACTCACCATGTCATTGAAGAACATTGACTAAATATCTGGATTGTGTAATGATAGAAGATTAATCGTTTAGAAGTTGAGAAAGAACATTATCACTGTAATTGAGGTTTCAGGAAATCAATTGAGAAAAAGATTTACATACCCTGAATGAATTTGGTACCATCTGATTCACAACAATCTAAAAAATTCTAGAGAAAAAAATTTTCAATAGTTTTACTCCCTCGGTCCCATAAAGATGGGTACGTTTTGACTAAAGTAGAAATTAAGGGAGGGATAATTTTGTGTTGACTTTCGAAAAATTCCCTTGATGAATATATATATATATATATATATATATATATATATATTGATGTGTAGATTATTAGGAAAAAGATATGATGTGATAGATAGTGTTTGAAAAAGTAAGGAATAAAAGTGGTTTTTTAATAGAAATGGGTAAAGGATTGTAGGGCGCAATTTTTTTGAAACGTGTAAATCTTTTTGGGACGGAGAGAGTATATTTTACTATAACTATTAACAAAAGTTAAGGTCAAACATTGTCTTTTGTTATATTATTTTTAACCAATTTAGTATTTAGTCATGGTTAACTTTATGTTACTTTTTTACGAATGAAGGCAAAGACATGATTAAAAATATTGGTTCTAGATAACAATGAAAACCTTTACAACCATACCAAAAACGTTGTGCACCCTAAAGTCTTCCAAAAAATTGGAATTAAATAAGGTCTTTTCAAGTACACTTTCATTTCCTCAAATATAATTTATTCTACTTTTGTCGTTGTTGTGCATTGATTAAAAATCGTGTTAGAAATATATTTACTTGATTTCGGAGAATATATTACACAGAAAAAAATCGAAATCGATAAAAATTTTGTGTAACCCCGTGCGTCGCACGGGTCAAAATACTAGTTGTAATTATAAAGTGCACTGTGTGATTTTTTTTGTTAATCAAGATAAGGCTGAATTATTTTTGTCAAATTTTCTTTCAAATAAGATTTAAAATAATGTTCCCTTCATCAACTATTTTTTGAACATGGGCTAGTGGCATGTTAAGTTTAAACTCAGAAATAAAAAAAATGTATGTATCATTATTGATAAAGAAATTAAACCTTACTAAGTGCATGTCTTTAGGACTTGAACTGTTAAATTTTATTTTCTTTCAGTGTTTTCCAATCTCTTCCAATTCTTTTCAATTTCTTACATTTTCTTCCTATTTGTTATCGTTCTTCCAGTTCCTTACACTTATTATGTTCATAACTAGAGCCTATAAATTGAATCATTTTTTGAACTCACTATTTTTATTATTCACATTGATCACATTATGTGACATATCTAATATTTAAAACAAAATCCTGTAATATATAAAGTATAATTACAAATATATTATTTTATGATAAATACTGCATAAATAAAGTGACGTGCAACGTAGCTACAATAACTATTAAATATTTAACATTTTGATATTTATGCTAATTTTATATTCTAATTAATTTTTTTGGCAAAAGTAGTTTTTTCGTATGAAAAATAAATGATGATGTAAATTACCTAACCGGGTAAACAGTACTAGACCGTGTCTAGGATTATTTACTTGATTCGATAAAATAAAAGGTAAAAAAACACGTACAAACTGACCGGGAAGACTGTAGGTGGAAACACTTGTAGGCCAACTAATATTATAACAGAGAATGCACGGGAGATTTTACAGGGGAGTTTAGAGAGAAGAAATCGGATCCTCTCATTCGAAGGTTACAACCGTATTTATACTAAGCTAAAGGGGGCATGGTGCTCACGTTCTCGGATGATGTGAGGTGATTGCCTTTGTCCTTTAGTTGCCTTGTCACCTAGTGAGGAAAGTGGCTCCTTTGTCCCGTACTGCCTTGGATGGATTGGTCGAGCATTTCCATGATTCTCTGCTGATCATGGTCGCTACGGTCCAAACTTCTTTGGATTCTTCTCTGATCTGCCGACACTCTCTAACCCTAGAAACCATACCGGATAGTTTCGGAGGGATGAGTTTTCTGAAATTGGGGAATGAACGAGGCGATAAAGTAGTTTGACCGGTATAGTATCCAAAGTATACCGGTCCACTTTTGAGCCAACCATGCACCCTTTTACTGACGATTCAGGTCTCCTATCCTGGAATATCAACCTTGACCTGTTGATATTTGAGCGTCTTCTTTGACCGGTTCTGGGTGGATTACACCCATCAATAATAATATTTTTTATATATTAAAGACATTCATTAAGATAACATGATAATAAGAAAAATAACAACAACAAGAACAATAGTAGTAGTAGTAGTAGTAGTAATAGTAGTAGTAGTAGTAATAATAATAATAATTTACAACAACAAGAAGTAGAGTTAGAATAATATAAAAATACATAAAAAAGTTTTTTAAAGTTTTTTTAGATTTTCCAAGTTTTTTCAATTTTACTTAAAATTGATATTTTATGAAATTGATTTAGATGAAATTAAGTTTTCCAATTCTAACTTATTTTTGGCACTATCAATTTTAATTCATACAAAGTATATTTTTATAATACCGAATACATTTTCCCTAGGTCTAATTCCACAGTCAACAACATTTTTTTTTCTCGGTCACGAAAAATGTTGGAAAGAAGGAAAAAAATTTGGCCGGGACCGTTGATAGAGTTTGGCGGCTGAGTTCCCTCCTCCGGTCCTCCTGGCGCCGCGTTCTGCCATTTCCAACGGCGTCCTCAACTCAGAGCAATAAAAAGAAAGTGTCAAACCAGTTAAGAGATAGACTCAGCAGTTCTGCTCCCCTTGCAGCGATATTCTTCTCTTCGCCGTCCCGAGAGTGAGGTTGACGACAGGATGCACGCGGAGCCGAAGGCTGCAAGACCTCGTCTTGACCGGCGGAACGCGATCAACAGTAACGATTACACGGCGTATTCCGACTCGACGCCGTCCTCTCCCATCAACGACCTGTCAACTCCCAGGATCCGATCGCTTGAATTTCTCTCGCCATCTGACTTGAAGAGCTTCCGGATCGGAGGAGACGAGGGCGAGATTGATTTGATTTGCCGCTCTCTGGGGATTTCCCCGGAAGATTTCGCTATACCGGATGCTGCTTGGGGGGCTCTCAGAGCTTCCACCACGGTGAGGAGGTCTAGATTTATCCGTAGTCCTAGGGTTCACATTACGAATGCTGATGAACTGGCGATATCTCTAGGGGTGCCTGAACATGAAATTAGGGTTTCAATGGGCGATGGATTTGAAATCAATGATAGTTCCCCGAGATTAGCTTCCACCAAAGAACCTGCTGGTGATAGTTTGAGCCAAGCTTGTGATTCTGGTAGGAGTTTTTGTCACCCTAGCGATGCGAATTGTGTTCATAATGTGGGGATCCCGGCCGATTCACAAGACCGGAGAATTGGGGATTTGGGGAATGCAATTGACAGTGAAAGAAGAAGTAATGAAGATGATGGTTCCCACTTCTTGAGAACAGAATATCTGCACACTGTCTCAGTTCATGGTTCTTTCAGGTGCAGCAAAAAGAATTGGCAAAAGGGTGACTTTCTTGGCAGTGGATCGTTCGGAACCGTCTATGAAGGCTACACGGAGTAACTCCTATATCTATTGACTATTAGTAGTACCAAAACCTAACAGAAGAATTATGTCTGGTTCTCAACGGTTGAGTGGGAATTTTGTCTGATTTTCAATAGTTGAAGGACCATCATTGAGTTGCATTAGAAAATCATAAGATGTACTATTAAGGAACCATAGAAGAAGGCTATGAATACTATTTTTGAAAAACTCACATGATCCCCACTGTCAAGTTTTGATGTGGAATGACTAAAGCAGAAGTTCTACAATATTTGTGACCAAAAAAATAGAACTGGTTTGTTTATGGCTGTACTTTCTTTTTTCCATTCCATCTCTCAAGAAGGAAAATATTCTTGTTTGCAGCGATGGCTTCTTCTTTGCTGTAAAGGAAGTTTCTTTACTTGCTGCAGGAAACCAAGGCCAGCAAAGCATTTATCAACTTGAACAGGTGGGAAGATTTTACGATTTCAAGAATATAAATTCATATTTTATACAATTTAACCTAAACTAACAGTTTTACAAGTTATTTTGGTGGAAAATTGCATTTTTTTCCTGACACCTTGTGGCTCGTGCCAGGAGATTTCACTTTTAAGTCAGTTTCAACATGAAAACATTGTTCGTTATCTTGGAACAGATAAGGTATATGCTTATCTTATGACTATTTTTCTCATATTTGTCGAGAGGAATTGCTTCTTGACTTGCATTTAGTGTCTCTTACTTATTCCCCATAAGTACTTCTGTCCCAATTGAAAAATTTCTTCCCTCATTTACTTTCGGCCCCAATCTTGAAAGTTGAAACATAATCATTCTCTATGCTATGCCTGTGAACTCACCTTATGAATGCACACAAACATCATATTTGTAAGGGTCCCTTTTACACTTGTTCAAATGATTGGAGTTCTTTGCAGGGTGACAACAAACTCTATATCTTCCTTGAACTTGTAGCTAAGGGTTCGCTCATGAGTCTTTACCACAAGTATCAACTGCACAATACCCAAGTTTCTTTGTACACTAGGCAAATTTTGAGTGGATTACATTATCTTCATTCTCGCAACGTGATTCATAGGTATAAATGTAATTTCTTTCTTATTCTTATATGCATTTTTTCAAGATTCAACCTCAATGTTATTCCTATTAATAGCATCCTTGAGGCCAGGACTCTTGACCCAAAAGGGTTAAGTGTAGTGATTTTTGTCTCAATATAATGAGTATCTTTAGTCTCCATTATATAAGAGTTACTGTGATTGCAGCTATTTAGGGTCCATCACGTAACTGTGTGTGTTCATTGGAATAATAGTTACTAGTTAGTGCTTGCATTGTATTTAAAAATAATGAAAAAAAAGAATACATGTTTTATGACTTTCTTTGTGAACCGTTTTTATTTGTCATGTGCATTTTAAAGTTAGAACTGTGTGACAAACAAATCAACTATATTAACTTAACACTCCTTTCCCCTGCAACAGGTCTAAGGTGTCTTAGCTACAAAACATGTGCATTACTGTCCGATACTTGTGCATATACTTATATTGATATACTTTTCCACCGTTAGGAATAAGAAATTTGAACATCTGTATTTATTACTATGAGGTGTGTTGCATAACACTAAGTTTACCCTTTCGGTTCACCATTTACCAAAGTGATATTGTTCATTTTCTGCTATTAAATAGAGTGATATAAACATACTTAAACATAACTAAATTGATAAGTGTTCGTGCTCGTCTTTATTTTAGGGATATCAAGTGTGCCAACATACTGGTGGACGTTAATGGTTCCGTGAAACTTGCAGACTTTGGGTTAGCAAAGGTTTTGTATTTTCTGCCGCTTGCTCTTTCCTTCAGTTGGTTTCACACTTTCATGTGCGTATTACATTGATGCCATGACTCTTCTCAGGCAACAAAACTGAATGACATAAAATCTTGCAAAGGAACTGCATTTTGGATGGCCCCAGAGGTTGTCTTTTTCTTTGAGATTCTACTTTGTGCATCAAAAGTGCTCTCATGGTAAATTGAAAAATAATGATGCCCATGTGATTTTTAGACACTTGACACAAGCTAATTTCTTTGTTTTTTTGGTAGAATAATACAATAAGATCCACTATTGCTTTCTTTGACCAATTTTCTATGCACATTTTGCTATATTCATATTGTAAACTTATGCAAACTTTGTTGGTATGATTACTACGGAGTAAAACTAACTTTAAACTGTGCAAAATTGAGTTAGGATTTGTTATTTGGAATCTCCCCTATAATTTGGCTAGAGCATATCTCTAAGGCATTCGATTAATTCATTATTTGCATCCATTCTCAGGTTGTTAACCGGAAAAACAATGGATATGGGCTTGCAGCTGATATATGGAGCCTCGGATGCACTGTTTTGGAGATGTTAACCGGTCAACTTCCGTACTCCAACTTAGATGGGGTGTGTATGATCTTCTCATCCGTCTTCACCTCGTGTACCCTTTTTCTTATTATTATAATGTCACGTGAACTGGGGGGTTATTATAGTCATTATTAACACTTTGGTTGTGTGAAGATGCAAGCACTGTTCAGAATTGGGAGAGGCGAACGCCCGCATATACCTAGTTCAGTGTCAAGAGAAGCTGAGGATTTCATTGTTAAATGCTTACAAGTTAACCCAGCTGATCGGCCTACGGCTGCTGAACTTTTGGAGCATCCATTTGTGAAGACAGCAAGAAGACATTGATTGACCTTCCCGGTTTAAGCGATGATTCCCAGAATCATTTGGAGTTGGTTTATGCTGTACTTGTTTCAGATTCTATGTAGAAATCAGATGATGTTGCTAATTTTAAGAAGTAAATAACATCCAATTCGTCATTACCATCCACAGTACTTCATAAATTACTAGTTTTGGTTGATTCTAAGGATCAAAA
Organism: Cuscuta campestris; assembly: GCA_900332095.2. Lineage (NCBI taxonomy): Eukaryota > Viridiplantae > Streptophyta > Magnoliopsida > Solanales > Convolvulaceae > Cuscuta > Cuscuta campestris. The sequence goes on from OOIL02003813.1 coordinate 3,854,825, forward strand.
TTAGCCAAAACAAATATGCCAGACAAGTGACCCTATTACTGGTGTTAATTTTCATATTGACAGTAATTTGCTTCTAGACCAATACAAATTCATGTGATACTGCTAAAATATAGGCTGATAAAAGGTGCCAATGAAGAAACAAAAGACAGAAGTGCTGTGAAAAACTGCTGACAACCTTAACAGATTAAGATGCAAGTGAATGGCAAAATATGCAAACGAATCTCCTTTTGGGCAAAACAGCAAAATAATTTACTTAAAAACTAACCGAACATAATGGGAGGGTAAACATATCTCCTGATTATGATGAGATGTGACCATCTGGTGCTGGCAAAACTCCTCTGTGAGTATCAGCTATGGCGGAAGCAGTCTCAAAGAGATTATTCTTTATGCTTTGATATCGAATCAACCCGTGCAAACAGTTCGCGAGCACATAGCTGAACTTCCCTCTCACTTTGGGTTATTACTTCCTGTAATTTGGCGCTTGATGCCTTCAAAACCACACACACACACATATGGTCATGACTTGTAAGACCATCTTCATGCTTTCAAACAAAAGGCAACTTCAAGAGATGAATGATATAAATGTGAGCAAAAAAAAAGAATGGGAATTGGGAAAGAGAAATATACTTTCACGAATTCTGCTGCCTCCCTCTCAACAACCCCCATGCTTTGACCCTCTTCTTCGGCAGCTTCTACCATCTTTTTTGCTTCAGTTGCATTTCTAGAAGTGAACTCCATCGTTTCCCTCCGCATTAAGTCCAGCTGTTTTTCAACCTAATTCATCCAATACTAAATTTTATACAACTGTTTGAATGTAAAACAAAACAATACGAAAAATTCTCCCCAATTTTTATCAAATGGGTGGACTTTTGTATCAGTAATACATCATGTTCAGTGGTGATTAATGGTGAAGCATATGGGTTTTTCAGGGGAGGTAAAGGTATAAGGCAGGGGGATCCTATCTCACCTACGCTCTTTGTGCTTGTTATGGAGTACCTCACTAGGACTCTGAAGGTTTTCTCTCAAACAAGGGCTTTTAATCATCATCCTATGTGCATGTCCCTAAATATTATCAATCTGTCCTTTGCAGATGATTTGGTAGTACTTTGTAAAGCTAATATGAAATCCCTGAAATGAATTCTGGAAGCTTTGGAACATTTTGGGCTCACAACAGGGTTACATGTGAATTATGACAAATCACAAGTAGTCTTTGGAGGCCTAAATGTCAAAGATGAAGATCAGCTTATACAAATGACAGGGATGAGCAGAGGAATACTTCCTTTCACATATTTAGGAGGGCCAATCACTGCTTCCAGAATTAGTGAGAAGGAATGTGAAAAACTGGTGGAGAGCATTACTGCTAAAATCACATCATGGGCTTCTAAGCATTTATCATATGCAGGTAGGTGTAAGACTGTAAGTTGATACATTCTGTTTTGTTTGGTATCCTTACCTTTTGGAGTAGAATGTTTATCATTCCTAGTAAAGTCATGAAGAAGGTACAGAGTGTTTGTAGGAATTTTCTGTGATGTTCTTCTTACAACTATAAGAAAGTCCTACTTGTAAAATGGGAGGAGGTTTGCCTTCCAAAACAGTATGGAGGTTGGGCTTGAGAAATATGGTCCTTTGGAATCAAGCTCATTTAATGAATTTGATATGGGATATAGATAAGAAGAAAGATGTTCTTTGGGTTAGATGGATCCATGGTTGTTATCTGAAAGGGGGGGAAATCTGGACTATATGCCGGGGCATGATACTTGCTTTTATTGGGAAAAACTGAATAAGAACAAGATTACCTTTAGAGACATGCCTCAAAATGGAGATTATGAATCTCAAGAAGGTTATAATTGGCTGTTGGCCTGTTGGGGAATAGAGTGAAACCTTGCTGGACAAGATTGGTATGGAATCAATATACTGTCCCAAAGCATCAACATTTTATGTCGTTACTGTGTAAAGATAGACTTCAAACAAAAGATAGATTGGGGAAGTTTATGCAGATTGATCAACGATGTATCCTTTGCGAGAATGGGTATGAAAACAGGGATCATCTGTTCTGTGAATGTACTTACACTAAGGAAGTTATGCATAGAATAGAACAGTGGACTGGATATAAAGTTTTGGGTTCGAATCTGAAGAAAAAAGACTGCCTGTTGGGCATTAAGGGAAGGAAAAGGAGACAACTTCTAACTCCAGTGTATGCTGCGACTTGCTATTCTATTTGGAGGACGAGGAATTATAATTTCCATCAGAACAAGGTCCTGAGTGTGGAGGATAATGCTTCGTGGATATATTATCATGTAAATACCTATGAGAGGGAAAAAGTTTACATAAGTTTTGATGTCTTGGTGTTGATTTACTTCGAGTTGGCCTTGAGTAGGTAAGTTATGAACTTGATTGTATTGTATTAAGTTTTGGTTGGTGAATAATTTTGTGTTCTTCAAAAAAGAAAACAATACCACTTTCACCAAATAAGACAAAGGAACATTGCACAGATGAGAGCTGAGACTAGTGAACTTTATGAAGTGAGTTTTTCTTGTTATGCGTGAGAGGGTAGTCTCAGAACCTATGTTTAATCATATGAATTTTTAGTAATCATATAGTTAGGGTATGATTTGGTCATAGTACAGAAATTTTCACATAAGACTAAAGCAGCAGGGAAACATACTATCTCTAGAATTTACTATGCCAGAGTATATCTCTTAACAAATCAAGTCAATTTAGAAAGCTCAAAGATTGATTCACTGCTCTTGCATCAGAAACAGGTGTTGGTCAAGGCCAAAACCCATTTCTTAAGAGTTAACTTAGCCATTTACATATGTTGGATTGTGCCATTTTTTCATGATTACTAAATCTTGTTTCCTTACTAAAGCCATAAATGCTATTTTAATTATTNCCCCCCCCCCCCCCCCACACACACAAGATTACTCATATATGATGACTAACAAAGTATCCTCACATATGTCGTATATTGATGCTAGCCACAATGCAAACATGGTTTTCACAAGTACATTGTAGTTTACCTCATTGGTGTGAGCTTCAAGAGTGGAAATACGATTCTTTTTTGCTTCAATTTTGGCGGTCATTTCCACGTCTTGTTGCCGAAGAGAGATCAACCCTTCTAATTTCTCCATGGAACTTTTCTTAATTTCCTCATCCAAGGAAGCAAGTGCAGGCTTTAGGACAGACTTATAGTCTATTCCTAAGACCTCCCTGGTTGAGGATCCTTTGGCCTCCAACTGAAAATGGTATTCATTTCCTAGTTTTAACCTGAAAAATTTTCACAGCACAGATAAAATGCACTGCATAAATTTGTTTTTTTAGAGGAAATTGAGGGATATCGATACACGGATACCTTCGCATAGCTTGGTTGGCCTCAATCATAAGCTGCTCAAGTTTCTTATAATCATGTCCAATCATAGAGTCTACTTCCCATCCCTTCTCTTCCCATTTATTCCTTGAATCCTCAATCTCTGCAATGCTTCCTTCCAAGGCCTGCAACTCCCGTTTCATCCTTTCTGCATCCCTGGCATTGATTCCCTGCTCTTCCACCCTCCTCTTCAACGCTTCATTCTCCACACAAATCCTCTCCTTCTCGGCTATCTTAACCTCCAAACACTTTCGTTTCTCCTCCAAAATGGCACTCCTTGCTGCTTTATACTCTTCCAACTTCTCGATCATATCACGGAACTTCTTCATGTCCCCTTCCAACACAGTTCTCTCAGCCTTCAACATCTCCACCTCACTAGGCCCAGCCTTCATAACCTCCAGCTTCTCCTCCAACTCCTGGGTAGTCCTTTCCAATGCCTTCGTTTCTTCAACGATTCTCTGCTTTTCATCCACCATTTCCTGCTTGATTCTGTTGTCCAATTTTTCCACTTCATCATCTTCTGCTCTGATGAAATGCATATACGTCTCGAGGAAATACCTAAACATCCGATTTTCCCGGACTGTAAGCTGCGTCTGAGTCGAGCTTGACTGGTGATTGTTGTACATGAGAAGCTGAACCAGCCAGTGAATTGCAGCGAGCAAACTAGGCCAGGCATGAGGAGTTCCAGGAGCTCGAAGTGCAGATTTGCTGTATTTTACAGGGCAATTTAGTGATTTCACTAGGTAATAGAACTCATCTTCAATATTCTGAGCCCGGTATCCGAATTCAGAGAGGATGAATGTGACGGTGTCAGTGATGTCTTTCGAGGGAGGGAGAGGATGCTTGAGAGAGATTGGGAGAGAGTGGTCGGAGAGGAAGGCGTTCACCGCACGGATGGCTGAGGATTGGTAGTTCCGGTCGGTGACGATGACGCCGGATGTCCGAGGGTTTAGGCCGAGTGAAGATGAGGATGGTCGGCTGCTGGCAAAGCTGGCGTCGGAGTCGCGGCCGCCGGCAGACATGTACTGCCACGCATCGTTGGGCGTGGCGGCGGTTGGAGTGGGCGGTGGGGGCCTACGGTCCCTCGCTGCCGACTGTTTGCCCCCGCGACGTCGCCCGGTTCCTCTCATCATCGGGAAATTTAGGGATTTTCTGTGAGTGTCGCCTGAGCGGTGAGAGCAGACGACGGAGTTGGGGTTCCGTTCCGGTTGATTTTGAAATGATTCTAGTTTTTCTGCAGTGCTTTCTAAATTGGGAACTTTTGATTTTCAAAATTATTCAATTGTCTCAGTGTTTCTTGTCTCTTTTTTGAATTTTCGATACTATATTTTTTTCTTGAGGAAGAGGGAGTATATTACTAGCTCCTTCCCAATTTATAACGTTTGTTTCGGTTTACGATGTTTGACTGAAATTATTTTCAAAGCATTTTATATGACAAATGGTATAGAATTAAAAAATAAAAATTACATATTAAAAAATTACATCAAAAGATCTACAAAACTAGTAGTGTGACAACAATATTTTATTTTATCAAATTGCTAACGAAAATAGAGAAAGAAAGTGAATAAAGTTTGACCCTGTGAATAGTAAACAGGCATTATAATTTGGGACGGAGGGAATAAAACGTTAACCTTCCTTAAAAAAGAGGACGCTAACGGCTAGAATTAATGTGTGGGGTTAAGTAGTAAAAATTAGTACTCCGTAGTAAAAAGTTCATCTTTATCTATATAATGGTGTGAGGCACTTTTCTACGGTGTTCCCGCCAAAAGTGTTGGGCCAGATCCATGGTAATGGGCTGCTGTCCGTGGGCCAAAAATTGGTCATTTTTATTTGGCAAATTTATTGGGTAATGTGAGTAGATTTCTTGAGAAGAGTTGGAATGATTTTCTTGAAGTATGAAAATGATTACTTTTTGTCTAATCAAATTATTTCTTCCATAAATTGCATTGGGAAAAAAAATTTAGTGGCTCCATAAAGTAGATTTGATAAAAAGTTACTTTTAGTGGTTCCATAAAATTGCATTGGAAAAAAAATTGAGTGGCTCAATAAAGTAGACGAAAAAGTAACTTTGTGTCAAATCCATCCATTATATCTCATACCAATCTCACAAATCCTGATAATATAAATAATAGGTCATTCTCTGATTCAACAACACCACAACTTCTCACATTCTCACTTTTCTATTTCTCATTCAATATTTCTATTTCTCATTGAGCATCCAGCCCTCCACATCAATGGCAAGTTAAAGACAATGGCGTTTCCTTCTATATAGCACGTACACCACGTGTGTGTGTGTATGTATGTATGTGTGTGTGTGTGTGTATGTGTGTGTGTGTGTGTATATATATATATATATGTATATGTATATATATATATATATATATATATATATATATATATATATATATATATATAAACGTGATATAATTAAAGGAGCATATATATCGTAAAGTAGCCAAAGGTGAATAATTAAAAGAGAGAGAGAGAGTGTGTGTGTGTGTGTATAGGAGAGAAATTGTTTGAACAACAATATTCTTCCAAGAAATGGACAACTTATTTTTTTAAACGGGTTTTAAGATTAAGCAATATAAGAAATGAAACCGCCATGGCTGCAACAACGGGGGTTTATTCCATTATGCCTCGCCATGATACGTTCATTTTGTTTGATGCCTCGAATATTAAAAGTCTAAAAATCACAGAAGTTGTAGAAAATAGTTCCCAAAAAAATAACAAAAGTTGTAGAAAATAGTTCACAAAGAAATAATTCCACAAACATCTATTCTTCTTGGATAAAAAATGATGAAAAAAAAATTTATTCGAGAACCGAAAGGAGATTTAAAAATTGAATTATATAATTAAAAGTTTAAATGTTTAAAAGTTTAAAAGTTTAAAAGTTTAAAAATTGAATTATATAATTGATATATATAGATCTAATAAATACATATCTAAAGATCTAAAGAATATGTAGATCCCGTAAATACTAATCGGAAGATATATTTATTCGATGAACAAAAAACAATAAATCACACGAAGCAAACCTGGATTTGTTTAAGTGAAAATAAGATTAAATCAAAATTGTGCCCAAATCGTGCAAAAATTCAATGTTGAACAAACCAAAGTTGGAAATGAAACCATACATGTATGCATCGCCAAAACCAATCGGTTGGTAGGAGATATGTGAGAGACAGATCCGAAAATGGTAGAAGAGTGGCGACACGGAGATAAGACGGAGATGAACGGAGATGAGAGGTAGAAAGATGGTGGGAGAGAGCGGCGGAAGAGAGGGACGGAAGAATGGAGTAGTAGGGTTAGAAATAAGGCATATATATCAAAATGCTATTGGGCTGGACGAAACATGGGTTACTAAATATTTTATATATTATATACTCTCTCCGTCCATAAATAAACTTTCCGTTATGCGTTATAATGTTTGACTGAAGTTATTTTCAAATCGCTTTATATGAAAATTGGTGTAAAATTTAAAAAATAAAAATTACATATTAAAAGACTATATCAAAAGATTTATAAAAATAACAAAACTAGAGTTGACATAACTATATTATTTTATCAAATGAGTGACGAAAATAAGGCAATAAAGTAAATAAAATTTGACTCTATGAATAGTAAAAGTGAAATTTATTTGTGGACGGAGGGAGTATTAAATTTTAATTATTATAAAAAAATAATTGTGCATTAATTAGATAAACAAATATTTTTGTTTAAAAAAAGATAAACAAATATTTTAACAGATTTGATAAATTATGAGAAAGAAAGATTTCGTAAACAGATAAAGAGAGAAAGATCCATAGAAATGAAGTTCGAAACAAGAATCTTACATCCATAAACGAAGATCCATTGAACGGCGGCATAGAGACGAAGAGGGAGGGAGCGAGACAGGCGACGGCGGAAAGGGAGCGACCGAGAGAGAGAGATTCGGGTAGAAAATATATTTAGGTTTTATTAGTGGGCTGGGTGGAAGGGTTGTAGTGGGTTGGGTTTATAAAATTGGACTGGTGGATTAGTTAAAAAAAGTTTTTTGGAAGGGGCTTAAATGGGTTTGAGTATATTCAATTCTGACCCAATTTGGCTCGGGTTTGGGCTTAATTTTGATGAGTCAATTTCACATATTTAATTTTTCAATTCAGATTCAATTAACGATTTAATCAGGTTGGTTGCAGTCAAATAGGGCCATTTTTTGTTTTTTTATTTAACATGTTTAAAAATGTATTTTAATAAAATTCTATAAAAAATAATATATTATTTTTAATATATTTTTAAAATTCTATTAAAAATAACATGTTGTTTTGATGAATTTTTGTAGTGTTAATTATTTATATGTCTATTTTGATTATGACAAATGTTGGTTTTTTTTAAAACGATAAATATTAGCAATGTATCATTCACTACGCTTACAAGAAATGGACAACGTATTTCTTTTTATTGTTGATTTTTTAAGTAAAACATCACATTTGTATGCATATAATGATTATAACGAATGTTAGATTTTTGTTATTAAATTCTAAATTTAGAAGGATAAATATTAGCAATGTATCGTTTTCTACGATTGTAGTTTATAAAGAAGTGTTCCAAAACTTTTAACACTTCATATCGACTTTGCTCATTACTATATAGAATTCCCTTTTGGGGAATAATATTAAATTATGTAATCTTTCCAGTTTTGTAACATTTTCCATTATTCTAAAAATTGACTAAATATATGTAAATTAATAGTCCGTGCATCGCACGGGTACGAGTCTAGTTTTCTCAAACCAAATTGGTGTCATCATTAAAAAGAAGAATAATCAAAGTAAGAAAGAAATTTTATTTATCTTCTAGTTGATCATCAAAAGGAGACTCCAAACAAAGATAATGTTGAAAAAGGTTATTGACATTGATACAAACTGCTTGCCATGTAAGAAAGATGAAAAAGATATAAATTACTTGTTCTGTAAGTATAAAGATATACTCACAAAGTGTACACAGATATGTTTGGTTGAATTGTAAGACTGAAAGAGATGATTTCAAAGAAATAAGTAAAAACATCATGAAGATAAAGCCGACATATATGAGGGAAATAACTATGGCATCTTTGATGTCAATTTGTTACGCAATATGAAAAACACGAAACACCAAACTCCCCTAGAAAGTGTTGGAAGAGGAAGAGAGGATAGCTAATATAAAATATCATGTTCAAGCTATTATGAAAAAGAGTATAAGAATATAGAATGTGTAATAGGGAATGTTTTGTGAATTATCTTGTGCAATTTTTTGGAGCTTAGTGAATAAAGAAAGTGCTTTGTTGAAAAAAAGATAGTCCATTTTCAAATATTCTTGAAGAATTTCATTAAAGTTCAAGTCAAGCGAAAGGAAAGACATTGATTTATTGTGAGAAAGTATTAATAAATACGGAGTAGTATATTCTAGTCGAGTCAATAGGACTACAAAATATGGAATACTCTTTTTATCGTTATTAGTCATATTTTATATTTTGGATGCATTTAATTAGGGGGAAAAAATCTTACAAAAATCGATTCTAATTTCTTGTTTTTGATAATCTTACATAGTTATATAACATCTTATTTTATAAAGAATTCGATGTAGGTTTTTATATTAAAAATGTTATATCATTATTTAAATAAATTAATACTCCCTCCGTCCCAAATTATTTGCCACATTTGTATTCCCGAGCCAAAATATCAAGTTTTTTAATTCATTTTATTTACATATTGGTATAGAAATAAAAAATAAAATTTACATATAAAAAAACTACATGAAAAGTTTTTCGAAATAAGAGGTGTCAAGAATATTTTATTTTATCAAATAATCAATGAAAACGTCGAAATAAACAAAATTTTCCGACACTGCTAAAAAAGCAAATGTTGTAAATATTTAGGGACGGAGGGAGTATTAAAATTAAACAAAGTCAATTTTTATTATGTGTTATGAACTAATTAATTAAGAATGGAATGAGTATATGATTTTATTTTAGTTGAGTAGATTGATTCCACATAGACCTGGCAATCGGGTCAATCGGTTCGGTTTCGGTTCGGGTCTCATTTGGATATATGTTATAATCGGTTTGGGTCGGTTCGGGTTGGGTCAATTTGGTGCCGGGTTTATTTTGGGTTGACTGGTTTTCGGTTTCGATTCGGGTTTGTATCGGGTTTATATTGGTTCGGATTTGTATCGGTTCGAGTTTATATCAATTCGAGTTTGTATAAATATTGGATTATATTAGTTCATATATATTTTAAAAATTTACTAATAAATCAATAATATCACATAATAAATTTAATCAATTTATGATATACTCCGTAGTTATTTTATTATTTAACACGGACGTACATAATATTTAATCAATTTCAGGTCTAATCGGTTCTGGGTTTAACCGGGTTCGGGTTTAATCAGATTTGGATCTGAATCGGGTCTGAATACATTCAGTTTGGGTTCGATTTGATTCAGATCATTTCGGGTGTTCGAGTCTATTTCGGTTTTTCACTTTTCGGGTCAAATCAGGTTTAGTTCCGAGTTATTCGGTTCGAATTATCGGGTTTGAGTCAGTTTTGCCAGGTCTAATTCCACACAAATTTCACTCCCCAATAATCTTCTCCCATATGAAGACCGGTTCGGCCCAAATATCATTACCACACCGTATGAAGTTTGGGCCACGGTCCGGAATCTGAAGGAGACTGGCCCATAAAAACCCTCCCTTCCCAATAAAGCTTTTACTGCAAAAACCCACCAAAATCTTCCCTCCAATTTTCCCAGAAATCGAGAGCAAAACCTCACAATCTCACCTCGAAGCTCAGACCAAATTCTTGAAATTGCCAATCTTCCGAGCCATAACCCCCCTTTCCTCGGCAGACCCTTCATCTGCAACTGCACGGCCGCCGGTTCGCCGAGGAGTCGAATTCATGGGCAAAGACGACGACGAGATGAGGGGCGAGGTAGAGGAGAGGCAAATCAACGAGGAGTACAAGATTTGGAAGAAGAACACCCCGTTTCTATATGATCTGGTTATCACCCACGCGCTTGAGTGGCCGTCGCTTACGGTGGAATGGCTCCCCGACAGGGAAGAGCGCGCTGGGAAGGATTATTCTGTCCAAAAGGTTATTCTTGGGACGCACACTTCGGAGAATGAGCCGAATTACCTTATGATCGCCACTGTCCACCTCCCGCTCGAGGATGCTGAAAATGATGCCCGCCATTATGATGATGATAGGTCTGATTTCGGTGGGTTCGGCTGTGCCAGTGGAAAGGTAGGTTTTTTTCCCCTTCAGATTTTGTTCTTCTTATGATTATTCTTTGGGCTGGGAAAATTTGGGGCGCCTTTGATGGGTTTCATTTTCAATTTGTGAAATTTGGGGTGGCATTGCTGATTGTGCATTAGTGAGTGCTCCCATATGCAGTTCTAGAAACTAAATTGTCCGAATAAATATTCTGCACTTCTGAAATTAAGTAGCTGATATTGTGGTTAGTGAACTAAGTTTTTAATGTAAGCCTTTCAGTGAGTTGAATTTTATGAGAAGTGTTTTGGGTTCTTTTATTGTTATGCAATACAGAGTACTTAGTAATCTAAAGTTGTTTCCATGAGCTGGTAAGATTGTAAGTTCGTTGTTGATTAAATATTTGCCTCTAAAAGAAATGGTGATATTGGTTAAAATGGGAAACTTGAGATAGCTCTCAGTCTTAGCTGTTTTGGTTGAAATGCCTGTTAGAGTTGGATTTGTACGTCTAGATCTGGTATGCTATGTGGATTTTTTTTGAGATCTTGGTTTTAATGAAGTTTGAGTCTACTAATCCAATAAGCAATGGAAAATTTAAAGTCTTTTGATGAATATTTTGTTGTCTTTTTCTTTGTGTCATTGAATTATATTTATGAAAATATCTATATTTGCTGGTTGTAGAATGCTAGTTTCTTGGTACATACATGATACGACATGCATGTCCTGTTGTAGGACAATGTTTTGAGGTGAACTAGGAATTGTGTCACCTATGTTCTAACTTATTTCCGAGCTCTTCCAATTTTAAGGACTTTTCTGGTATTATTGTCTGATGATACATCTTACATTCACTAGAGTGACATCACCATTATGATTTCATACATGCCAATGATAACCTGGCATTACCAACTAGTTGAAACTCCAACTGGTTACTCATTCATCCCATTTAGCCAAAATAAATGGGGTCTATGTACACCCGCAGATTTCAGGCCTATGAACTGATCGTTAGTTTTGTTTTTTCTTTGTTATTTATTCTAAAATAAAATGCATTATTATTTTAATTTAAGCTAAGAAAGAACCATAGATAGCTTGCACTCCTTCCTTCCCAAAAAAAGAGTCCTGCCTTGTCAAGGTACAATGTTTGAATTTTGGAAAGATTCCACTCTCAAAAGTCATGGAATATATATGCACAACTTTTTCTTGGTTTAGTTGAACTTCTCATATTTATAATGTATCCTTTGTAAGTCTTTTTTCAAAGTTACATGAAATGTTAAATCCGTCTGATCAAATGAGATTTCGGACAAAAACTTTTGATTTTTTTTGGGACAAAGTGAGTAGTAATCGTGCCCATGAATGTTTGTTACCCCCTCCATCCCAAATTAGGGTACCTTTTCCTGATTTTACAAAACAGAATAATGTGCCTGCTTTCTGTTTTGAAATAATTTTGTGGTTTACATATCTCTCTCTCCTTTAAAATATGATCTATCACTCACTTTCACTTTTTTAGTCGAACCAATAACTTTATTTTTGGATGGAAGGAGTTTTATATCTATGTTAGTTTAAAATTTAAATTATCTTACTTCCTGAATAATTTAGATTAATTTATTATGCAACTAGTATAGAATATTACAATATATGTACTACTATATATTTAATTGTTAAGGGTACACCTACTGTTTAACCATTTTACATTGAACCTATGCCGTTTTCGTTCAATAACTGGTTCAATTTTAAAACATCGATTTCGTGACAAACATAGCGAATGCTCAGTTCTTGAAGGTTAGCATACAAACTTTCTTTCAGTTCATTTTCATCTCGGTTTCCTTTATTTCTAAACCGTTTTTATGATTTTGATGAAAACATTTTGATGGCTTTGTTGTGCTTTTTCTCGTCTTAAAAAACATCACTTGATGATGAGGGGGGGGGGGTCATTGCGTTTTTTCGTCGATCACTTTTTGGGTAAATAACCGTTCTTTATTTAAACACTATGTATATCACTCATGTAGGTACAAATAACCCAGCAAATAAATCACGAAGGAGAAGTGAACCGGGCCCGTTACATGCCTCAAAACCCATTTATCATTGCCACCAAGACAGTCAATGCCGAAGTCTATGTTTTCGATTATAGCAAGCATCCATCAAAGCCTCCACTAGATGGTGCATGCAACCCTGATTTGAGACTACGGGGTCATACCACTGAAGGGTACGGTTTATCATGGAGTCAGTTTAAGCAGGGTCATTTGTTAAGTGGATCGGATGATGCTCAGATTTGCTTGTGGGATGTCAATGCCACTCCAAAAAACAAGGCCCTTGATGCCATGCAGATTTTTAAGGTTAGTGGCAGTCATGGAAACAATGAAACATTGGGTTTGACTGTTGGTCAGAACTCTCTCATGTCTAAGAGAGTAACATTTTTTTATCGATGTTATTTTAGATTCACGAGGGAGTTGTTGAGGATGTAGCATGGCATATGAGGCACGAGTATTTATTCGGGTCGGTTGGAGACGATCAATACCTACACATATGGGATCTCCGCTCCCCATCTGTCACGAAGCCTATGCAATCTGTAGTTGCTCATAATGGAGAGGTGGGATGCGACTATTATATATACATGGATTCAAATTTTATACTAACTCATACGTTGCGGAAAAAACCATCACTTTGGACCCATTTGGCTTAAATATGTAATTATGCATTTTGTACTGTTCACGGCATTGCGTCTTTGTCTTTGATAAAAGGTTAACTGCTTGGCATTCAATCCATTCAATGAGTGGGTTGTAGCAACCGGATCCACTGACAAGACAGTCAAATTGTTTGACCTGCGCAAGATTACTTCTGCACTCCATACCTTTGATAGCCACAAGTAAGAGTTGTTTCTTACATCTTTTTTCTCATGTGAAAGTTTAGTGTCTTCATTTGGTTAATCATTTTCCCTACCTGGCTACACAAATGAAATTAAAGTACCTATTTGCAGGGAGGAGGTGTTCCAGGTTGCGTGGAATCCAAAGAACGAGACCATCTTAGGTTCTTGTTGCCTTGGCAGGAGGCTCATGGTCTGGGATCTTAGCAGGTATTTTCTACATTCACTGCAATTTTTATTTGGTTGATGATCAAAGTTTGTCTCCTAAAAGCCAAACTGGACGAATAGTCTTGCGGATAGAGAATCACACTCTCCAAAACAGGTATAGTGTCATTATACATCTCTTTTTTTAATACCAGAATTGACGAAGAACAAACACCAGAGGATGCAGAAGATGGACCGCCCGAGCTCCTCTTCATTCATGGAGGGCATACAAGTAAAATTTCAGACTTCTCGTGGAATCCGTGTGAGGATTGGGTCATCGCCAGCGTGGCTGAAGACAATATACTGCAAATCTGGCAGATGGCCGAGAACATTTACCATGATGATGATGATCTTGCTGGAGATGATGCCACCAAAGCTCCCTAGTTCCGAGACAATGCTTCTTATCCCCCCCCCTGCCGAAAATCTCTAAAGCTCCTATTTGCAAATAGTCGTACGAATCAAGAAAACCCAGTCTTTTACTCTGCATTTATCTGGTTTCAAGTTGAAAGGCAATGACTCTCAAGGGAGCGAGGGCAGTTCTTGTTCTGTGTACTCATGTGTATCTTTCCTCAAGGCTATTCCATTAATCAAACTCTACTATGGTTAACTTATTTCTGTTTCAGTTGTCTTCTTGATTATATATAATATATGTGTCTGTTCTTGCAATTTGTCTGCTTTGTCTATTGGTTGTTTAATACTCCTAACTAGTAGTGTTTAGCTTTAAAAACATTTAGGATTTGCACATGTCACTACTAAGCTCATTCTTGTGTTTTGAGTTGGCATTTTCCATTCCACACATAGTTGGCAGTTTAATTTTGCAAATTTTGTGTATATTTTAATTGCCATCCATTGAAAAAATGAGGCAATGCTGAACACTAGAAAGAGAATCTATTGAAAGAAGTTTACTGGAAATTTGAAGTTCTTACAAGATTGCTCTAAGATTACATAATTGTTACTAGTGTTTTTGGGAATTTAATATCTTTGTAATAACGGCTAGGTTTCGCCGACACTTGTTTTGAGTGTCAACAGATGACACGGACTCCAATTGAAGCATTTAGAGTGTTTCTTTAGTAAAATGAATAGTTCTTATCTCCCACTAACTCTCCTGGCAAACCACCAACTTTGGACTGGCTCGAACCCACTCCCAACCTTTTCAATATCATCCCCAAAACTTACTTCACTTTGGTGATAAAGTTACAAATATTTCAAAGATACGTCTTGAAAAATGAGAGGTTCGTGTAGATTAATTCTTTTGTAGTATTTGCAAAAGTATTGAATTTCCGGGAGCACTAATATTACCTCCTTTGCAGTGTGTAAACTTGTACTATCTCAATTTGCGTTATATATTACTCGTACTACAATGAAATAAAATTTTGAAATTTTTTTACATGATTATTCTAATAAAATCAATTTTATTCTAATATACATAACAATTTTTGTTTAATTATAGCTCAAAATTCATTCTATTTGACCCGAAAAAGTCAAGTTGGACAAATACAATGAGATAGGAGTAATAATTATGTAATTTTGAAATATATTAGTGAAATGTCATAATTTTCAGAATATTGACTTGAAATTTTATATGAAAGAAAAACAATGAATGTCAAAAAAAGGCACACTAGTTTGCTCTTACTTCATAACTAAGGAACGCCCTATCCAACTCATTCGTTTGGTAAAGTACATCATCCAGTGAGAGCCTGAGAGGGAATTAAAAGTGTTTATATTCAATTTATATAACAGGAATAATGTGATTCTCTAATACAGCGAAATATTTTCATTTGTTTATTTGTAAATTTTTCTTGGGTAAATGATAAATTAAATATGATCTCAAATTGACTAGTAACAAGTAGGGTGTGTCTGATAGAGTATTAAGAATCGGTGTGTGTGTTCGACAATAAATACCAGTGTATGATTTTAATTACATAGATTATTTTAATTGAATATCAAAGTGTAGTTACAATATTAGATTACACAAAAATGCAATTGTGTGTTTATAATGATTAAAATGTACCCTGTTGGATTAGTGAAAATATAAAAAAACACCAAAAAAGAAAGTAATAGTCCGTACCTTCGTTCTTGAGTATTTGTTCACTTTTAACTTGTTTTAATAAAAATTAATAAACTTTAACTATTAATTAAATTTCACATATGTTAGATATTGATACAAAAATATTATTATTAAATTTATCTTATAAATATTTTCAAAATATTGTTTATTTAAATAAAAAATCCTTGTAACTTTTATTTATTTCATTATTGGTCAAAGATTGAATCTGATTAATTGAAATAAATAAAGTTAAACAAATACTCAAAAATTGAGATAGTACTAGTTGAAATACCACGTAATATAAACTCTATGAAAATAGCTTATATGGATTACTAGGTAACTTTATACTCTGTAAGTGACAATAACTTAGACTCCTTTCCGTTCAACTTATTTTTTTCTGACTTGATCAGTTTTTTTGCAGTTCTGATCTGATCTGGTTGAATCTGATTTGATCTAGTCTGATTTGAAAAAATAAGTTGAACGGAACGAGGCCTTAGTCTAGTAATGAAGTAACTTATAATATAATGTAAGTCGAGTTTAAGGGAAATCTTACAAATTCGTTTCCTTTATTTGTTAAGCTGTTAAATATGTTTGTGGTTCCTGAAAAATAGGTGATTTTTATTTTTAGTTCTTGTAATATATTTTTTTGTTAAATCATTCTTACATTTATTACTTTTATAATGGTCCTGAAATATCATTTTAACTTCTAGTTTATTGGCACAATACATTTATTTTGTACTGAACATACTAGTCTTGTATTTTCACTACCTTTTATACAATTGTCATGTCCTAAATTGTATCTTTATTCGTATTATATCTCTAATTCCTAAATTTTTTAGAAATACAATATACTGCGTAATAAAAAACTAGAAAATTGAGGTGTAATTCGATGAAGAAGATAACATATCTAAATTAGAAAATTTAGACATGACAATTATGTCGAAAGTAATTAGAAATAAAAAAATTAATTTATTGAGTACGAAATAAATGTGTTATCTCAACAAATTAGAAATGTAAATTATTCTTAAGGACATTTTTTAAAATAATTTTTTTTTGTAAGAATTAACAAAAAAATTTACAGACACAAATCAAAAACAGTAAATTCCATAAAAAGTCCCTAGTTATAGGTCGTTTTACATATTTAGTCCATACATATCAAATATTAATAATTTAGTCCCCAATTATTATATTCATTTCCACGAATGGTAATTTGTTAACATTTTCGTTAAGAACGTGAATAAAATTGTAAATTCACACTCCTTTTTCTTCTCAATTAAGCTTCCTCCCTCTCCTCGCACTCCTTTCCCAAACCCGTCGCTGAGTTTGAAGCTTTGAACCCAAAATCAAAATCATCACTCTTCTGTCAATTGTTTGTCTAACTGGTGGAACCCAAATTCGAAACCAGTAACCTTCATGGATGAGTTTTAATGTTTTTTTTCTTTATAATTTCTTGAGACTAACCGTTAAAACTCATCCATAAAGCTTATTGGTTTTGATTTTAGGTTCCACTAAGAAGACTAACAATTTAGAGAGGAATGATAATTTTAGTTTTGGGTATAGAACTTCAAACTCAACGACGAGTCTGGGAAAGAGTACGAGAGAAGGGATGAAGCTTAATTGAGGAGAGAGAAGTATAAATATACAATCTTATCCATGTTCTTAACAAAAACGTTAACATAGGACCATTCAATGATATAATAATTGGAGAATAAATTAGTAATATTTGATATGTAGGAATTAAATATGTAAAACAAGATATAACTGAGGATCTTTTATGAAATTTACTCAAACAAAAATCACCTATTTTCCTTAGACTAAAAACATATTTAAATCTTTTTTAAATTATACGGACTAAAATTAGCTTACTAAAAAAGAAAGTTTCTGTTTTAAAAAAAAAAAGAAAGTTTCTTTTTTTCTTTTTCTTTTTCTTTTCTTGTCGTCGGCTTTTCAATTTACCTTCTCAATCTCACGCCACAAAGCCCGCAAATTATTCCGCCCGCAATCACCCGGAGCAGAAATGAGCTCCGGCGGGGCTCCCCGGGTCTACTATGAATCAAGCCGCTCCTCCTCCAAGCCGTCATTGAGCGGCTGTTGCCGCTGCCTCTTCTTTCTCGTGGTCCTCATCGCCGTCCTCGTAGTTGCTTTCGTTCTCCTCGTCGTCCTCTTCGTCAAGCCTAAGAAACCCCAAATCGATCTTGACCAAGTCAAAGTCCAGATCGTCGCCCCCACAACCGCCGCCGTATCCTCCGATGTCGCCGCCGCCGCCGCCTCCGAAGGCATCGCCATCACCATGTCCTTCAACGTCACCAACGACAACAAGGTGGGAATCACGTTCGCCGGATCCCGATTCGTCGTCCTGTACAAGGAGATCCCGCTCGGCCAGGGATTCGTCCGCGAATTCTCCATGCCCGCCCACACGGTCAGCCGGGTCTACACTGCCGTCTTCGTCAGCCCGGCCATCTTGCAGCAAACCGATGTTCAATCTCTGCTCCAGGACGCTACTAAGGACCGGGTCGAGTTGAAGGTTCTAGGTGACCCGGGAGCCAAACTCGTCATTCTCGGACTCAGTTCGCCCAAGGTTCAGGTTAGCATATCCATCCACACCAGATTACCCAAAACCGGATGATTTCATATCATTTAAAAAAGAAAAATGGAAGGAAAAGAAAATGAGAACACAACTAGAGAAAACCAAATTCCTCCCAGGAAATTGAGGGAAAACAATTTTCATTCGCTTTCCTTCTGATTTCTTTAACCAAATATAGTCTATAAACACATTTCTCTTTTTGAAATGTACTGTAAACCCTAACATTAAGTTTGGTTAAGGATTTGAATGGGAGAAAAAAAATATTTTTTTCTTATTTGATTAAATAGGAAAGAACAGTAGTATGGAAAAATGATAAAGGAAAACCAAAATTTCCCATCTGTGTTGTGGCAAGGAAATCAATTTAAAAATCATTTCCTTTCATTTTCTTAACAAATTCTTTGAACCAATAAAAAATCAAGATGGTTTGAAAAGTAGTGTCAATTGAACTTTCTTTTCTTATCCTTTCCTATTTAAAACATCAAAAATACTAGGGGTACACTAAAGCCTATCCACCACATAATTAAGTGTTGATATGAAAAAAATAACAAATATATAAAAAATGTATGGTGTAAAAAATGGTGTACAAATAGGGTACACCATTTGGTATATGCCTAGTATTACTCTAAAAACATCAATAACGTTAGAGTACTCTAAAAACATCTCATTTGTACAACAGACTAACATAGACACTATATGTCTGTAATCTACAGAGACATTGTGTCTGTGTTTGTTTGATGTACAAATTAGTACACCATTTGTACCCCTAGCATGGTCTTAAAGACATCTCTAATTAATTCGCACCTTAATGTGTGGTATCCTTTCTCATCATTAATAAGCAAATCTCAACTATGTACTATATTTGTCTCATCATTAATTTTTAAGGCAAACTTGAGAAATTTTGATACTCCGTAATTAATAAAATAAAAATTTTACGGTATGTTTATTTATTTTTTTTGCATGAAAATCATTTTTTCAACCAAAATCAAGAATGGAAGTGGCGGGGAAGCTTTATCATGATGTGCATAATTTTGAACATTTTTGGTACACTTGATTTTGTCCATCGCCAATAGAGCTAAAAGAGTAGTTATCTCTGCAATGTTTCCCTTAGTATAGATAATGAACCAAGTACCTTTTTGGCGACAACAAACAGTTTCAATGTTTAGTTTTAGCATTTTTCATGATGAATCCACACTCATAAAAAAACAACCTAAAATGCTAACACTAATTGATAATGTTGCATTTATCCCACACCACAACAAAGGCTAAGGTTGGAAATGAAGTGAGTGTTTATTTGGTTTGTTTTTGATGATTGGATTTTGGGCAGGTGGCTGTGGATTGCAGCATAGAAATCAGCCCAACAAAACTGGCTGTCATATCCCACCAGTGTTCCTTTGATGGGGTTGGGGTTTGAGTGAATGAATGCCACACTGCTCTCCTCTCTTCTCATTCATTCATTCACCACTACCAATTTAAGCAGATCATGTTTTTCCTGAGCTTTTGATTTTTGATGCCAACCACATTCATCCATTCAAAGTGGCTTTGAAACTGCCACGGCCGCCAGCCATGTAAGCGCTTACAACTGTATCTATCTATCTATCTATACACACACATATATATATATAGTACGGAGTACTGTAGAAATTTTTGATCAGCCTACGACATTGTAAAGCCAATCCCCGCTTGGAACTGATTGATTTGTTGTGAGCTTAGCTTATTCTGACTTCATTAGTGCAATGGGTAGTACTCAGTCACTCAGTACCCTTTTCATTCATTCATTTGTACGTTCGTTCGTTCATCTTTACTCTCATTTTAGGTATTCACACAATCACCCTATATAGCATTAACCCAAATAGGCATACCGATAACATGATTTTTTTTAAAATGAATTTAACACTTATATACTTTTATTTTCGTGCATTTCCATTTTTTTCATGTCTAATTTGTCCTTTATTTGCTACTTTGCAGTAATGTTGGTCAGTACATATCCAGTAACATATACTCCGTGCTTTTTTCCCTATCAACAATTCAACATACCTGCAGTGATTTCAACTCATAGCACTGTATTTAGTGCATTTGTGATTTTTGGCTAATTTTCTCTTAACATACATCAAAAAGTGTAGAAAACTACTTTGGGGTGTCCTTAGTCTCAGGTCCCACATTAGCTTAAATATACTTTGGGTTACCTTTGATTTTTTAGTAAAAACTCTTAGGTCCTACATTATCCAAAATATATTCCGTGGAACCTTAAAATTTGTGGTAATGTATTCAAAGGGTACATTCCGTCTATTTGGCCGTTATGGTTGAAAGTTTTATTACTTTGCCAAATACTAGCTAAATTTTACATTGATAATCATTATTTTATTAAATTTAAATAAAAATCTTCAATTTGTCAAAGTAAAGGAATTTTTAATCTTACACCTAAATTAAGAGTGTACCCGTGGTAGGGAGCTTAGAATTTGAAATTTCAAATAATATTTTGATGGTTCAAATGAATGTTATATATTTTAGTGTAATTGGAAAAACTATGACCAATGGTATCCTAATAATCATCAACGAAGTTTGGTGGTGCGGAGTGCACGCTTCATTGAGTTTGTTACGATAAAAATCCCGTTACATCGGGGGTTCCAAGGGGGCAGCGCCCCCTTGGCGGGGGTTCGGGGGCAGCGCCCCCGAGCAGGGTTCAATTGGAATTTTAATTTTCGGATTTTCTTTAAAAGAAAACCGCCGATTGGATAGCACCGAATTTTGGGGAACCTCCGCGCGAAGGATCGCGTAACTTGGGAAAGAGACGCGATAGGCGTCTTCTCCCTCTGCCGCAAGTTTATAAATTCCCGCAGGCCTTGGTCGGATTAGTGTTCGGATTTTTCATAGCAATCCTCATATTTCGCTCTTGATACATTCGAGTTTTATCCGATTGAATTTTGGAGTGAACAACCAAAATATTCAATCTGAAAGTGTTTACACAACTCTCGATCCATCCAAGTTATCATTAATTTCCCAAACAATGAACATTTTACAACGTCATAACTAAAGTAATCTGAGAATGGAAAGCCATGTGACAAATTGCCGAGTTGTACTGTGTTCAATTGACAAATTAACATGGGTAAAAGAAGAAAGTAAAAAAATTCATTTATTCATTAGTGCGTAATGGATTTCGCGCGGTTTTGAACTTGTACCTAGACACGTCTACATGATTCGCGCGGCCTTCATATTTTAGTTAATTAAAAAAAATAGATGAGTCTCATCTCCGAATCTCCGAGGGTCCCTTCAGACCCGATCAGATGATCACTGAAAAAAGATAAATTAGGCTTTAATCGTAGATTTGTATAAAGAATGGACATATTTAGTTAATTAAAATTAATGAGGGAGTCAGCGACTCTACTCGTTTTGCAATTTTTTCTTTAACATTGTGTTTGATCAATTGGGTCAAGGAATTTAAGATGAAAAGAAAACAATTGATAAAAACAAATTTTTCCTTTGATTAGAGCGGAAAGCAAAAGAAAAAAATGAAGGAAAATAAAATAGAGAAATTTACCTAAATAGGACTAAAACATAATGACTTTTCCAATATAGGACCATATGTTTTTATTTCCCAGTGTAGGACCTTTGATCATTATCAAGTAGTCATTATTCAACTAAATGTCCATCATTACTCAACATTATTCCCTCTACTAAGTCATTATTAATTCTTATTTAAGGAATAAAAAAGTTTAAGTTCTATATTAAGAAAGTCATTATGTTTTAGTCTTATTTAATGCAAATTTCACAATAAAATAAGACGAAGAAGAAGAAGAAAGTTAAAAAGATGAAAAATCATTGTCTTTTTATTTTGGTGAGGAAAGAAGAGAAATCTCTTTGTTTTCCTTTCTCTTTGAATTCTACCAACCAAACATAGCGTAAATAAATTTTAACTATAAACGTTTTTCATTTTTTATTTTTCCCTAAATTTTGTAAAATCAGCACTCAAAATATAAAATTTACTCCTTCCATCTTAAACTATATTACCACTTTCATTTCTTAATCAATCGAAAAAGTTTTCACATTTTTCCTTTTTTTCATTTAAAGAAAAGAATTAGTCTTTTGTGTTTTAAACAAATTTTATTACACTTTACTTTGCTCGGAATTATTTAAAACTTTTTTTAAAATTCATCATCTAACTAAGAATTAAATTAGGAGACAAGTTAAAGGGAGTATCTCGGGCTATGAGGAGGGGCTTGACCACTCTCCTTCACACACCTCTCTCAAAGAGTCCTTCACCGCCTTGGCTTTGCCCATTCAATCCACGCTTTATCTCATAACACATATTTTACTTACACTCACTTTATAGAATGCTCGTTCTCTATTTTTTTGCTTGGTTTGACTTGCATGTAAATTAAGGGTAAAAGTAATGTAGAGCGTACCCTATATAACTAATAGTACAGACTTTTAAAATAAAATTCATATTCCAAATTTTAAAATTTCCATTGAATTCTTCTGTACCGTCTGTAGGGCCAAACAACCAAGTCAGGAGCCTAGGGACCCAAAGTTTTGTGCAAAATCCAATAGTATGCCTTAGTTTATTAAGAAGATTATAACAAATTTACTTTTAGAAAATTTGAAAATAATGAGAAAGAAAATCAACAAGTAAGAAATATTATGATTCACACAAGTGGGCTAATATTGATGCAAGCTTGAGAGATTTATAAGTAGAACATGGTCCAATTAGAGCACTGGTAATACCCCTCACGCCCACCGGCGTTACGGCGCCGCCCCGGGGGCGTGAAACACCGCCCCCCGCCGGCGTGAAACGGGCGTGAGGGCGTCTGCGTCATTCGTTTGACGCGGCGTGAGGGCCGTTTTTTCTTCCCAACGGCTATAGAGCCGTTACCCCCCCCCCCCACCCAATTAAAAAAAAATTAAATTTAAAAAAAAAACCTATAAAATCCCCCCTTCTCATACATCTTCCTCACACCTCTCTCTAACAAATCTCTCTTTATTACTATATATTCTCTCAAAAAAAATTATTATTTATTATAAATATTTATAAAATATAATTTAAAAATGGGTTCATCTTCCGACGATGAAAGAAGAACTTTATTTTTTCGTTGTTTCGCGACGAATTGTATTCAATGGTGGGAAGATGGATTTGATCGAGCATATCTTTAGTCGTTCGAATAATTAGTGATTTCTTTGTACTGTTGTTTTTTTTTATGTAATTTTTTTAAATGTTTTTTTTATGAATGTAAGATTTTTTTATAATGAATTTAATTTTTTTATGCAATAGTGTCATTGCGATTAATTAAAATAATAAATTAATTTAAATTTATAAATTTAAATTTAGAATATGTATATTTAAAAATGTAAAAAAATGAAGGTTTGAAGCCCCAGTTTGAAGCCTCGGGGCTTCAAAACCATTTTCAGTGAATTTTGGGTGTAAGTTAAAACTGACGTGGCAGAGAGAGAAAGTTTGAAGCCCCGGTTTGAAGCCCCGGGGCTTCATGACCATTACCAGTGCTCTTAGAGTCTTAGTTATAGATTTTTCAAAAGATGTTGGAAGGTATTTTGATCCTTATTCATTTTATCTCTAGAACTCCCTAAAAGTTAAAGGTGGCTTACTCAAAACAATTGAATATACTCCACAATACTTTGTTTTTGTAGCGAACTGTTTAATTGTGCTCGCATGCCACTACATAACCATCTGGGTAAATGAAATATTTTATTGTACTTCATTGTTTTCTCTTAATATAAGCTAAGGGCTCCCGATTTAATTTGCCTTGGATCCTAAATAGGCTAGAAACGGTACTGAAATTCTCTATAAAGTAAATGATGACATGATTATGTCATTTTACAAATGGTTAATAAAAACAATTTAATAAAAAAAGAAAATAATTGACAATTAAATAATGTAGGAAGGCAACTAATTCAAGACAATATAGAAAACATGTAAAGAAATTTAGAATGTATATAGTAATAAAAAATCAATGGGATTCTCGTGACATTGGAGTCCCATGTCATGGGATTATCCGGAGGCGTTTCGGTGTTCCGTTCGTAAAATTGACGACATGGCATTGCTCGGGTCATCACGCCCATAACGCATAGTCTAATGAGCACAAGTCGATCGTTTCCACGGACGTTGTTTTGGCCAACCCTAAAACTAAGAGTCGTTTGAAAACAACATTTATGATTAACATTAACTTTGTAATACTCAAACAAATTGAGTTGATATATAAATAAAAAATACTACTTAATTTTACATTTTGGGTCATATTTTATATTTTAGAATACTTTTACTTTAAAATTATTAAAAAAATTTAAAAACATGTGACCCTAAAATTTTAGGATCTTATGCAGTTGGCCACTTTGCACACCTTCCAGGCCACCTATGAGTTAAAGATATGTATGAAGATTGAGACTTGCATTTACATGTAGCTAGCTATAGCTAGGTTCAAATAGAAAAAACGAAGAAATATATAAAAGGATCGGAAAAGCAAGGGAATGAAAATCGCAGGGAGACCGAAAATTTCTGAAAGACGGTTTCGGCTGCTTGTTTTTATACAAAGTCTATGGATAATTACTGCTACAGGCTCTTATATTATTATTATTGTTATTATTATTTCATACTGATATTTTTTTTTTTTAAACTAAGAAGTGCCTATTATTAACCGCATCATCTACTTCCTGAACGGAACTTCTTCTTACCGGCGGACTTGCGGTTGTTAGACTTGACCACCACGACGGGATCGGTGGCGGCGTAGAGATCGACGAGCGACCGGAATTTTCGTTTCCGAGGCGGGCGAGCATCCAAGGCGGCTTCATCGGAGACGGCGCCGGTGACGCTCTCCTCGTCGCCGCAATATCTTCCGCTGTCGGAATCGCCGCTGAGCTGAATCAGTTGCAGAGCCGCGTCCATCTCCGGCTCCGTCACGAGCCTCCTCGATTCCGCCACTTCGCCGCCGGCGCCGATCCTCTCCGCTGCCGGATTCCTCGCATAGCTGGATAACTTCCTCATTCGATCGATCGATCGGTTAATCTGTTTGTGTGAGGGAGTGAATTTGGTTTCGTGGCGGATGGGAGAAGAAGAAGAAGAAGGGAGTGGGATTTGAGGAGGCTTGAGGTGGAATTTCTTCCCCGTAGGGGTAATAATGATATTGACGAAAATATCCTCCGGTTCTTCTTTTTTTTTTTCCCTGTCGTATTTATAGGGCCCAGTGAATTTTAATGTACGGACTACGGAGTAACTGAGAAGGACCAGAGAAGGTCCTCCGCGTCCAATTTTGTAATTTCACTTTCTTACAGTTTACACCGCCTTTTGCTGAATTTGCATTCGGATGCTATTTTGGAAACGGGCTCTTTCCCGTTCTTACAATTTTTGTAAAATTCTTTCATGATTTCATTTTTTTTTGTCAAATAATGATATTTTTTAATTATAAATTTAACATAATTTAAATAAATAAATGATATAAAAATTTGATATATCACAACTTTATCCTAAGATAAATTCAATGATATTGAATTTGTATTACGGAGTATAATTAAAAATATTTTCTCATGATTTATGGTCAAAGTGTGTCATTGTTTGACTTAAAAAATCAAAACATGAATAGTTTTAAGACCGGAGAGAGTAGATAAGTTAAAAAAATTGACTTAGGGTAAGACAGAATACCCTATTTGTACTTCGTAATTTTGTGTATGCACAAATGTTATGTGTCTCTTGATGTATAAATAAGACACTCCATTTTAGTGTGCTTATAGCATTGCAAAAAAAAGAACTAGAACCAATTGAATCATCCCTTAGCTTTATACTCAAGTTACAGAGTACTTGTTTTCTTGTTACACATTCAATCTAAGTAGCCTATGAGTTAATATGTGCAATGAGGAAGACACTTGTGAATGAGTTGAATATAATGAAATTGATGTCGAACAAGCACATAGACTATAATAAAACATAATATAAAAAATCATACTCTCTCGATTTATTATTTTTCTTTTTTGGTTTTCCCATTTCTATAAAACACCCTCGATTGTTGGGTTGTTCACGTCACTCTTTATTATGCCACCAAAACACGTCATCATCGCTCCTTACTCTGCCACGAGAAAAATGTAATAGAAGCTGAGAGGATGTAATAGAAGCGATAGGGATGAGGTTCGCTCCTTCACATCTTCATTCGAAGAAGCTGAGAAAAGTGGCTATAATGAGAAGCAACTGTGTGAGGTACGATAAGGATGAGGTTCGTTCCTTCTATGTAGTGTAACTGGTGGGCGTTACGTAATTGGCAAAGACTGCTAAGGGGGTAAAATTTGAATTCGATTTCTAGCAACTGCGTTGAGAGACAACCATGCTAAGCATAGAGCCTTTGTAAGTATCAGACGCAGACTCCACTATTTGCCATCAATCTGCGACCAAAATCGAATTTACCCCCTCTCGGTGACCATCAGTCTGGGTCTATGGGGACCCTCGAGGATGGGGGTTATTGATGACGTAATGCCTACAATAGTCCCGTAAGTCGGGCTATATGTTTAAGTTGCATGCTCTCCATTTTAGTGCACATCTGCCTCGTCGTGTCCACCCTCGGTCCATGGATCGACTCCTCAAGAGTGTGGACCAACCGGTTGACTTGGTCAATGTCATGACCCTGGCCTGGGCGAGTGTGGCTCCATGTTGACTCTGGACAACCTCGAGTTTATACACATCAAGATTCACGTCCTCCAAACCTAACATGGATGAGACTCGATGAATCTAGTGTTCAGAGTTGAAGAATCGAGGAGGTGGGGTGGGGGGGGTTAAGAATGTAATTAAGAAGTAGAAAAGTGGATTAGGTTGTGGGTATGTGGGATTGGGAAAGGGCAATGTTGAATGTGGATGGATGAGAGACATTGGGGAGATGACAAAGATGAGGTAAGGGTCCTAAAAGCCCACGTGAGGAGTCCTAAATTTGGGACATTGTTCCTTCTATGACAAAGGAATGGATAGAACCACTCAACCACCAATGGCTGGTCGATCTGGCGGCCATATGCACGTACGGAACAAGTACCACTCAATCAACCACCACCTCAATTTATTACGGAGTACTAGTACTACACTACAAGGAAATCAATTTAACCAAAATAGTTTTCTGGGTCATGCTACATTTTCACCACATATTATACCCCATTTGTACACCGCAGTTATACACAAACATTTTGATGGTTTACATCAACACAAGTGTTTGTGCGTTAACAAAAATTTACACGGACACAAAGTGTTGGTGCATTAACAAAAATTAGTTTTACACCAACACAAAGTGTCGGTGCAAACCTACGGGGTACAAAGTGGGGTACAAGTAGCTTTATCCTAGTTTTCTATATACTCGGTCCATAAGGTGGAATCGCCCACCCCAGTCGCCCCCACCCCCTGGCCCGACAGAAATGGTGAAGGAGATAAATCATGGTGACTCAATCGGCCAAGAACGCTAGACCCGTGCCCACCGCGAGATTTTTGGATAGTTCTCACACTGCCGCTTGCGGGACTCGGTCCCTTGTCATCGGTCCAAGATTTCACGTTCTCGACCAACTGAAATGCCCATGCAAGCTTTAGTTTTTTATATACTCAAATATGTCTTTGGCGTGAATATTTCGTTCCCGTGACTTCTTAGTCAGATAAATCTGATATCAAATTAAAAAGATCAATTCAACCAAAAACTCAAATTTGTGATTGTGATCCAATATTAGTTTTTACTCCGTATATATACTCTAACAATTACCCTGCTCACTCTTTCTTGAGTTCTTCACCACCTAAATGTGTTCTACTCAAAATTAAATCTAGGACAAGAAAGTATCAAAAAACAAATGGACAAACATGCGAGATGAAATGATTTCGGTCGATTTTCGCATGCTTCGTTGTTCGAAAAATTGAAAACGTGAAATTTAATTTGAGACGGAATGAGAACTTAAATACGGAGTCGAAGAACATGCTACTGTTCATCAAATGGAACAAACACATGGAAAGAAAACAAGAAACGTTTTCCCAAAGAAAACAAATAAGGCGTGGGATTCATAGAATTATCAAAACCAGTTCTGGTTATAATGGTGAGTGAAGAAGAAGAGCAAAACGCAGGCAAGGCATTACATGTTTACAGCGTCGTCTATATTTAATTAAATTGAAGTTAATCTTTCTTCTTCTTCTTCTTCTATTCACAAGCCAATTTGGCATCAAAGCTGCTCAAGCAGATGGCAAAAGCCTGGAATGCAGACAAGGGATACCTGTAATCCATGGTAAACATGTCTTCCCCCACCTTCCCGAATTGCAGTATCACCTTGTCGTGCTCCGACGAAGACGACGACTGTCGTGAGGTTGCTGCCATCGGTGGCCCACTGGCGGCGGCGGCAGCAATTAGTTGGAAATTCTTCACGGACGCAACCGTCACCCTCCCTCGGAAGTTAAGGCACCAACACTGTAGCTGTTCGTGCCAGCGTGGCGCCTTGTTCTTGAGAACCAGAGGTTTCGACTTTCCCCCGTCTTCTCCTTCTTCGTAGGGTGTTGGCATGCCGATGTCGGAAAACCGGGCGGAGTTGAAATCGCCGGAAGGTTCCAGGAGGGACTTCGAGAAAGAGGCGGCGCTCCGGAACGAGTCGTCCCTGTGAAGGAGCTCGGCGGGTTGTTGTTGTACGGGCACCGTGCCACCGGCATCGAGTGCCGAGGAAGGGATCGAGTGCATGATACAGTGCATTCTCCGTGGGCCCCGCGTTCCGAGCACGTTCAGTTCGTACGCGATGTGCGCTATGCTGTAGCTCCCCGTCGTCGGAACTTTGGGTGAGACTTTCTTGGAATAGAATCTTCGGCTCGTGCGGCCTGGAGCAGGGAGTGTGCGCGCGCTACTACTACTGGTACTCAGCGGCTGCGTATCATATATGATAAATTTCGTCCCCAGAAAATTCGATCTGCAAGAAATGGTCATAAGAAGACCAAGGGATGCTACGAACAATGGTATTGAATTTATATATTACCTCAATTTCCCAATATATGTGTTGCTGGATTGAGAGATATTTTCTGCATTCATGGATATGATATACTCTGTGCAAGTCGTTCGTCGAGTTCTTTTCGCAGAGAGAAGAAACTTCCCGTTTTCAACAAGCAAAGCTGAAAAATCGAAATTTTGAACACTACCCAACAAAACATACAACTGAAGAAGTTAAAGAAAATAGGTTACCAGGACTGAGACACAAGAAAAGATGGTATGTCAAATTAGACTTGTCCCTCTTGATGAAGCATTGAATAGTTCCATCGCGAGATCCCGGCTGAAAATGAAAAATCAACAGAGCTCAGTAATTCTTTTTCTACAAAGAATTAGTTTAAACTGTATTCCAAAGATTCACAGTAAAGTTTAACTAATTCTAGACAACAAAAAACATCATCATGAAAGTGGCAATTAAGGATCAAGAAAAGGCACCTGCTTGAGTGAAACAGGGAAAGTGAGCTTTCCACACAAATCAGGACCCCTGACAATTTCCTTACACATACCCCTCCAAGATCTGCAAACTGCAGCACAAGCGACAACGTGCTTACGAGCGGGCCACGTGCTCTCGCTCTCCTCCAACCTTCGGATCACATCAAAAAGTAGCTCTGGTGGGAGATTTGACCAGCATCCGTTCCCAACTACTGGTCCACTATGGTCACTCAAGTCATGGATCGAACCGTTCGAAGATCTTCCCCTGTGATGATCACTGGACAGCCTCACATCAAAGCTACGCCTCGAAAAGCTTCCGAAACTACCCCTAACATCCCGAACTATGCTGCGGAACGACATCTGTTCTCAAAAAATCTGTGGGGGAAAAACAAGCAAAGAGTGGCTTGGCTATGAGAATAAATTGTTGATGAAAAAGACAATGAATGAAGCAAGAAAAGCCATCCAATAATGAAAAAAAGATGAGCACAAAAAAAAAAGTTAAAGCTTCACATGGGCTTTTTATCTCATGCAAACTTTTTAGATTCTTAAAGCAGACTCCACTTCCGTAATTCAACTTTGTAGATGAGTAACAAGATTAACAGCTAAGTTAAGAAGGTCCACCATACGCAGCTGTATTGAGGAGAAGGATAAACATGCTTTTGTGCAAAAAAAAAGGCTCAATATTCCAATGCTCCTAAAAACTAAAAACGGTACAAAATGTTAACGGAATGCAATATATAAGCTGAATATTTTCTACCACAATCCACTAGACAATAATTTGTGTAAAGAATCTTCCAATTTCAAACTAGGCAGGTAAAGTAGTTTTATGACATAATGTCCCCAATAGTTGGAATTTGTAACCAGCTCTCACTATTAACAATTTTTTTTCTGAAGAATCTACCTGGTTTTGAAGTTATTTGCAGTAACACCTTCCAGGGCGAGTGAAAACCCTAAAAAGTAAAGCGGAAAAGCCAAAAACTTTGCCCACCAAGAATGACCAAAGCTCAAGAAAAGAACAACCCTCTTCCTATCCACCTCCAATAAAACAAGAGAAAAGTTCAGAAGCTAAAATAAATCTAAAAAATCACATAAAAGGAATCAATCAAACAAACCCACACACCCAAAAAAGGGTCTTTTTTCCTCAAAACAAGGTAAGATCGCAACCATATTGTGCAACAAACACAGATCAACTACGAATATAAACCCTAAGAGTGCTGGGCAAAGCTTGAAATCGAACGAGATCTGGAGGTGAATGAGCTCAGCTCAGAGACAGAGTTGTACCTTGGAAGAACGAAGAGGGGATTAAGAGAATATCAGTAGAGAAATGTAGAAGGTTGCTTGGTGCTAGTTAGGTTTCAATTTCATTGGAGAGGAGAGGAGAGGACAGAACAAAAGAAAGGCGGTGATAGTGTAGGAGCCACCTGGTAATGTTCCATAGAGTTGTTTGACTTTGAAATCTTTTTACTTTGTGTTGAACAATTGATTATAGGGAGTATGAAAAAGAATAAGATGATTTGTTTAAGTTTATGTTCGAGTCATGTCAATTTTGCTAAGGATAGAGTTTTTGCAATCACAAGAATAAAATACATTTTTTTCAAATCATAAATGTTTAGGAAAAACAATAAATTAAGCCTAACGTCAAAATTATAAATAATCTTGGAATCGTTGCGTACATCTAGTGAAAAGATTTATGACTACATAGTAATGGCTTATATACAAAGAGTTACGAATAAAATAAATGATGCAATAGAAAATTTAAATAAAACGATTTTATTTTATTCAATAAAATTATTTTTTTCTTCAAAAATATTACGAAATATTAAATAAAAAAAGAAAATCACTTTATTTGGTTTCTTCCGTAGCATGGCCACGGCACATTTTCCATTCCATCTAAACAAAATATATTTGTCTTCCATCATAATTTCATCACTCAAAATTTTCAAACAAAACACCATATTATGATTATTATCCTCTCCCTTCCTCTCTTCTCTAAGACTCTCCTTTCTCTTTGTTAAATTTGGTCTTTGTTAAATTTGGTCTCTTCTATATAAACACAACCTAACTAAGTTTGCGGGGAGATACTGTTGTATATTTAAAGAAAACTAAAGTATACTTCAAAATTTGCAATGTACTCTCCCTGTCCCCAATTAATTTGAACGTTACAAATTACAATGATTCATTGAATTTATGTATAACTTATTTCAAACAAATCCCTCTATGCAAGCACAGAGACTGCGTACTTCTTTCAAATGAGGTTGGCCATCCAATCACTTTCCTCCAATCTTATTTACATCTGTGTTTTAAAGTGGTAAAAATATCAATTTAACCTCATTTGGAGAGTAATTGCTAGTTACTATAGTAAGCAATTTGTTTGACTCGCTCAATGATATGGATCTTCTTTTCCCACTAATAAGGAATTAGTACTAAAGTATTAGAGATTTATTGAACATAGTTCAACTCATATCATTTAGAATTGACGTAACAATTGACTGTACCCAGAACTCATTTGTCTATAAACTATGGTCCAAACAAAAATGGCTTACTAATAACATGTGATAAGGCCTTAGAGAGAAATGCAATCTTTTTGCATTGTTAATCTCTAATCTTAGAAAGCTATGTAGTACAATATAATAATTTTAGTCCATTATAACTTTTTCACAGGAACATAAATTCAAAGAGGCAATTTACTATAGACTTAGTGAAGAAGAAAGATTTGGGACAAGATAACACAACCAAGCAAACGGGTGAAGAAGAAAGATTTGGGACAAGATAACACAACCAAGCAAACTTCTGCCATGTCCAAGGGATATGCAGTTGATGAGCGAGCGACATTCGTTAAGCAACGTGTCATTAGCTCATAGCTTTTAGGTGACTGCCATGCATATATGAAGACTAGCTATAAAGCTTATATGGAGCAAAAACGAGGAAGGCAATTAACGCCTTGCAAATAATAATGTGGAACATTAAACGCTCAACGGGTGCAACACTACAGGAGTTTGAAAAACTGATAGAACACACTCATCTATGAAGGAGTACCAATGCAATCCGATTCAATTTCTGCATTTGAGTTCAACAAATATATAAAGTTGGTTTGATCACCGGTCAAGTTATGAAAATTCTAATTCAAAAAGTAAATATGACACCAACAGACTAACTACTAGTATCAACAAAAGGGGCACAACAGAAGACAAATGACCAATTGGAAGAGGATAACCAATCGCTTAAATCCATTCCATAACCCCGGGGCATATAGAACAACAAACTCCAAGAAAGATCGGATTCAAAAACGGGAAATGAAAACAGGTGTGACACCAGTTGATATACTCATGGAGAGAAAATAGTCTACTCGAGCGTTAAGAGGCCAGTAGATCAATCTTTTGCTCAATTACCAAAAGAAGCCAATCATGTAATACCCGAAAAGGGGGCCAATTGTAGCCTGTCAAAAGGTTCACAATATTAATAATGCAAAACAAAGATTCAGAACTAACCAAATCGAGAAAGGATATGATGATGATTACCCGGATTAAGAATCAGATTTTCACTTACAAGAACAGGACCAAATAAAAAACCCACCCACTTCTAAGACAGCCTCTAGCACTCAGTTTCATAAGAACCCTTGATACTAGTTAGTGACCATGTGACAACATCAGGGAGACTTTCGGGCGTTCAATGCAAGAGATTTCACAACTAATCCAGCAGCACAGATAGAGCATTCAATTCCAACTCAAAAAAGCGAGAATAACAAAGAGCATTCATTTGATTGTAGCATTCAAAGACTGGTACCACACTCAAACGTGCAAATTAAGCAAGCATAAGATCCCAAACAAACCATACTATCGAACAATTTACTGGGCAAAGAGAAGAGTAGATAATTAGTGTCACATTTCACAAGTTCAAAAGATTTGATTGATGATCGACAATCATGTCGCTGCCAAAGAAGAGGTCACAGTTTCATCCACTTGCAGTAGCACGCCTCCAGCTTTCTTCTAGCCTGCCTGCAATGCACACAGGCACACAGAACCATCATCACAATGAAATGATAACTTTTTTTGGGAATAAAAAAAGAATTCCAGATTGACAAGTTGGCCTTAGTATTTAAGTAAAATTCACATAGAGCCACTGGGTCATGCAGCAAGCGGTTTTGATGAATTGCCCCAAACAACAACATTACCCCAGTGCCTCAACGGCTCCCGCCCATTGCGGGGTAAGAGGGGTTGGATGTACGCAGTCTGACCCCTAAGAATTACCCCAAACAATCTTGGAGTTGAGTTTTAAGGGCACAAGTAACCATCCATAACTTAAAGCTGGTACTTAACTCAAACATGACTTTTTTAAAACATAGAAGGGGTAAACAATATTAATTACTCATTTAAAACCAAAGTACTTACAAATCAAAAGCAGCATCATTACTAATCAGCTCTAGAACCTCCACTTCGACGATCATATGGCCCACTACGGTCACGATTATATCGATCACCTCCACCATCCCTGCTGCGACCACTGCTATACCTATCTCCATTGCGGTCAGGTCCATAGTTACCACTGCTTCTACCACTACCACCACCACCACCATACCTGTCATCTTTTCCACCATACCTCCCACCACCTCTATCTCCTCCACTAGGGCATTCCCTGGCAAAGTGTCCTGGCTTTCCACACTTGAAGCA
Organism: Cuscuta campestris; assembly: GCA_900332095.2. Taxonomy (NCBI): domain Eukaryota; kingdom Viridiplantae; phylum Streptophyta; class Magnoliopsida; order Solanales; family Convolvulaceae; genus Cuscuta; species Cuscuta campestris. The sequence continues at coordinate 3,889,179 of OOIL02003813.1, forward strand.
TTCTCCCCCACCTGATCCGCGGTCACCTCCATAATCACGACTGCCACGGTCACGACCGCGGTCACGATCACGGTCACGTGGCCGGTCATTATCATAGCCTCTGCCAGAAGCCTGTTGAGGTTGTGCCTTGTCAACAGTAATTGTACGGCCATCTAAATCCATTCCATTCATTTTTTCTATTGCATCTTCCATTGCTGTCTTAGTATCAAATCCAACAAAGCCAAAACCTTTCGAACGCCCATCAAACTTGTCAACAACAACCTGAATAATACGAGAAAAATGAGTGAACATAAACTCATAAAAACCAATTCTTACACAGAAGCACAAGAAAATGGAGAAAATGATGGGGAATTTTGGGAAAAGAATGAAGAGAAATTATTAAAGAAAACTGCATAAAACAGCCATATTGCAATAAGTGTTATAAAAGTATGACTGCAAAAAAGATGTGGAATGAGAAGCTATCTATCACCGTTCAAATAAGCTATCTAGGCCACCATGAAAACAAAATTGTCTGCCTGAATGAAATTATTTATGGCTTATTCAGGCTCATCACATTGCAGTGAAGAAGAATGAAGAGAGATTATTAAAAAAAGTGCAAAAAAAGAAGTCATATTGCAATAAGTGTATTAAGACAAGTATGACTGCAAAAAAGATGTGGAATCATGAGGAGCTATCTATCACCCTTCAAATAAGCAATCTAAGCCATCATGAAAACAAAACTATATGTCTGAATGAGCTAATTCATTGCTTATTCAAGCTCATCACATTGCAATGAAGAAGAATGAAGAGAAATTATTAAGAAATCCTGCAAAAAAACAGGCACATTGCAATAAGTGTAATAAGATATGTATGACTGCAAAAAAGATATGGAATCTTGAGGAGCTATCTATTGCCATTCAGATAAGCAATCTAAGCCATCATGAAAACAAGATTGTCTGTCTGAATGAGCTTATTTATGGCTTATTCCGGCTCATCGCATTTCAGAGAGCATTTAGATATAATTAAGAAAATGAGTTGTGGTTTATTAAAACAAACTGGAAACAGCTTTTTCACTTTTTTAGTAATAAGAATTTTAGACGAAAAACTGCCTTGATCAATAAGAGTAATGAAAACAATTCTCAAAATGTAAACTCAAGTGTAAACCCACAAATTTCAATAAAAATGTATATTACACTTTGAATTTATTAAGAAAGGCAAGTTGAATTCTTACTCAAACTCTCAAACTGTTTTTATATAGATGTAGGCCTCTTCTTAATCCTTTAAAAAATACACACAAAGGAAAAATACTTCCAGTAGACTAAGGGGGGTGTATTCAATCAGGATTTTGATGGATTTTTTTGGATTCTGAAAATCTATAGATATTCAATTCAGATTTTAAAAAGTCATTTAAAATTTAGATGTATTCAATTCAGATTTAAAAAAATCCTTCTAAATATGATGGTATTCAAAAATTGATAGATTTTTTAAGATTTTCAAAAAATGTGGATTTTGATGGATTTGTAGGCTTTGAGTATAAATACAAATATATTCCCAAATCTCACCTAAAATCTAAAGATTTTGGAAAATCCTTCGCCTGCTCTTTTTGTCCATCGTTTCCTCTGGTCATCTTCTTCATCTCTCATTCTTCATCTCCTCTAGCCGTCTTCTTCATGTCTCCATCGTCTCCTGGCTTCATCGTAGACTATGCGTCCGATCGTTGGGAAGGAACAATTGAGGGAGGTGACTAGCCACTGGAGTGAAAGACGACGAAATCCAGATCTGAAAACCCTAACCCATGGCGAAAGTATATCCGCCGCCGCTTGCGCGAGAGGGAAGTAGGTTTGCCGCCGTCGCCGTGGTCGTTTGTCAATGCCGTCGTGGTTGTTCATCGCTGCAACCGTCCGGTTTAATTTACCAGTAGATCTGTTTCTTTTCAGTTTTATTTTCTTTTTTCTAGGGCCTAAGGAGATAACTTTTTCGTAGAATTTTTTTCTTTTACTCTATTATTATTATTTATTTATGCAACTAATTTTTATTTCTAGAATCTTTGTTATAAAAATTCTGGATGATGGTACAAACTACAAAGTACTCCGTATAGTTTTCAAAAAAAACAAAGTACTCCGTATATTTTAAAGAATTTATTACTCCGTATTTAATATGATAACGATAATTTTTTTAATAAAAAAATAAATTATTTTTATTTTATTATATTATTTTTAATTTTTTAATCAATTTAAAGAAAGTTTTTTTAATACCTAATTACAATAGTTGATGTTACAAAAATGTATAAATTTATAAAATACTCCGGAGTATTTTATATAAATACTCTATGAATTACCCGGAGTATAAACAATCACACGTAATCCTATAAAATCATGCTGATAAAATTCATTAAAATCTACCAAACTCTATACAGACTTAAAATAATCCATGAATTTTACATAATCCATAAACTTTAAACAATCTATCAAAATCTTTCAGAATTATGATTGAATACACCCTCCTAAGGTTGGGGTTCTGAAGGATAAGTTTGAAAATGTAGAAACTTAGGTGAAGTCTAAAAAAAAACATGGATATGATTGCGGGACAAAAGAGAAGTGAAACTTGAGAAATGAATACAAAATAAATTCATTCAAAAGACCAATATGACAATGGTTTAAGCCGGACTTCACTTATGCTGAAACCTTCACAAAACAAATTAACGAGATGAAAATCCTAATGTTGTAAACTGTAATCATCATATGTTACTTCCAGGAGCATGGAAAACATCATGAAACATAACTGAGTCAATATATTAATAGTTTAGTCATGTCCCTTTACAAGCAAGACCAACATGAAAATCTAGGAACATGCCCAAAACAGTTTTTCACACTCACACACAAATTAATAATACCATCATAATCAAGCCTATCCCGACTAGAGAAGTACAAATATGTGCAGTCACTAATAATGCATAAAAGAAGCTGAACAAGTCGCTCAACTAAGATGGCAAGCTTGCAAACTTAACAAACGAGTGAAGGACTGCTATGTCAAGCCATACCTTTGCCTCAACAACATTTCCAAACCTCCTGAATTTTTCTTTGAGGCCACTGTCAGATGTTGTCCATGACAGGTTTCCTATGAAACAGCGGTAATTACCATCATCCCCCATCTTACGCACAATTCCTTGCTGCAAAATAAAATAGAAAACAAAAACAAAAGCAAAAAATCAGATGGCTTGAAGAAGGGAAACAGGATCGAAAGAATAAGTAGAATAACTGTGTTGTTAGGCATTGACTCGTCAAAATATTACAGCACTTATGTGTAATTTAATACTCCCTTCGTCCAAAATTAATCTTTGCATTTGCTTTTTCACGTAATTTAAAAAAAAGTAAAAATGTTTGGTTGATATTTATGGAGAGGAGAGAGAATCAATATGGACCACTTATTTCATTCCTTTCAAGGAATGCAAAGTTTGTTTTGGGGCAACCCGAAAAAGGAAAACGGGAAAACTAATTTGGGACGGAGAGAGTATTAAACATGTCAAAATGTGCTGCACGCACTCTTATGTTTATCCCCTGGCTGATAAGTTGAATGCAATACAAATCAGCAACTTGTGAAGATGCAAACAAAAATCAAATAGCCAAGTCCAAGAACTACTGCAGAGATTACTTCTCTTAATCACTACACCTCACATTCACATATACTAATAGCATAATACCATTGATGCAGTGGAATAACTAACACAGCATCTCTGGTCTGATTACTCCATTACAGTCTCCTATTCTAACAACTAGACTTTTAAAAAAATGCAAACTGCCTTTCTTTCTCATCAAAACAAGAAAACCAAAGTACTTGAAAAAAAAGAAGCGAAATTCAAATCATATATTCCTACATGCACGAGTACAGCTTGCGTGAGTAAAGCCCCAACTGCCATTAACATAAAAAAATACATAAATAAATTGCTTCCACATATGGACATACGGTGCTGTCAGGAAACATCAATAGTCTATGATGTTTTGAAGCAGAGATAAAATTATACATCGATTTCACAAATTTCTTGGGGATAAGACACGCAATTACGCTAACTAGTTCGCAAAGACTGAGAATTTGGGGGTGATCTAAACAGATCCTGACTCTTAATTATACGTATCATCAAGAAAAATAAACCATAATTCATAGTTTAGCAAGTACCTGAGAGCTAGGGTTCGAAGAAGACGATGATGCTTTCTGGCGTATCAATTAGGCCTGGGGCGAATATATAGAAGATACTCGTAGAACCCTATACTTTAAGGGCATTGGGTCAGTATGGATGGATTCTTTTAGTGCAATTCTTTTATTACTCCGGGGTATTTCAAATCTTTTTTTTTTTCAAAAATTCATTTTAATTAATGTTTTTTTTGTTGACGCATAAATTTTGAAAATACTTTTATACGGAGTATAAGCATAATTTAGCATATAAGTATAACTTCATATTCTGTACTTTGAATGTCATTCAATTTTAAATTAGATATACACTTTTATATGAGATGTTGTTCTTCCATATTTTCCTAGTCCCTACTTGTCTTTGATGAGCTAATAAAGGTTTCTTTTTTCAAATGTATATATACAGATTTTGATTTTATAAAATTTAAAAATAAAATTGGAAAGTGAAAGTTACTTGGTTTAAAGTTAAACATAATGTGGTACTTTTCGAATTAGCTATTTCTTTCAATCTTACATTTTTAATATTCGCTTCCTACCAGACCGAGTTTATTGATACGTAGTAGTAATTACTTTATGAGTTACTTAACTAAAAATTGAAATTTCTACTTGATCAAACCTCATACGAGTGTGGCTTCACACTCAATTGTCTCCTAATATAATAAGTATTGAATTTTTTTTGTTGATAATCAAATTTCACATTCTTACAACTTCTGTATATGATCATGTGATCAAGTAGTACTCACCAATAATATAAGTAACTCGAAACATAATTAGGATTTTTATCAAATAGAATCCCATCCGAATACGACTTCAGAGCTAATTGTTGCATAATGAGTTAAACATTGGAGCATACAAGTGAACATTCTCACATATTTTTATGGACTTATGATCTTTTTTACAATACCCAATATATATAATCATTTTGTGTATTAGAGCACCTGCATTGGACGGAGTACTCAAACGGAGGAGAAAGAGTTCTCCATAAGAGATTGTTGTAATGGAAGGAGAGGAGAAGTACTCCTCTAATACAGAATCCAAGAACGAGACAGATATGAAGTTCTCCGCAGAGAAAAAGGAATATAGGAATCAATGGACGAATTCTTAGTTGCCACATGTGTGTTAATTTTAAACAATTAATTACTTTTAACATGATAGATTCAAACTTAAACATTCAATTTTTAATATATACGGAGTATAATTTAATTTAAATTTTTTCTAGTAATAAATTTATTTTTTTCTAATATAATGTAAATATTTAATAACATTTTTTAGAAATTAAAATAATGGTACAGAGTCAATGCATGTTTAATACTCCATAACAATGTTTATGTTAGCTAGTGGAATATAATTTTATTTATCGTCAATTTATAAATTCAAATAATTTTATAGTATAAATATTTAATAAATATAAAAACAATGTGAATCAAACAATGAATATATATTTAGTCGGTGGGGTTCCAATGACATTGGATAACTCATGGGTCCTCCGGTGCCCCGTTCGTAAATTTGACGGTTCCAACACTCCCTAACTTCCGGTAAACCTCGCCCCGACCCAAACACACTTCCTTACTCCTTCAATTGCACCCTACAAGTTAATTTAGACTTTCGAGTCAAATTTTGACTCCAAAATCAAAATTACGAATGAGGTATCAAAGTGCTTCAGGGTCATCCTATGACATTGCCGGACAATGTCTTGAGAACCGTCTTCATATTCGGCAAGATTCTCATGACATTGCCGGACAATGTCATAAGAACCTAGGTGAACTTATAATGCAGTAAAAGATCAAAACGAAATGTAGTAACTAGTACTTCTCTCTAATGTATTACTCTAAATTCAAATTCGAATTGAAATGTATTCATTTTTTTCAATTCCATTTATAGTTTGTCTTCAACTAGAAAAAAGAGTACATAAATACATTTAAAAACCTGAAAAAAAAGTGTTGCAAAATTTAAGAATCACAACATTATTGGAGAAGGTTATACACACAAAAATACTATAAAAAAAACATTTATAGAGTACAAAGTATTTTAAAAAGACGTACTCCGTATTAGAAATCCACACTAAATAATTTAAAGACAAATAATGATTTTTATTATCTATAATATAAAAATAATTATTTTCTGTGTATGCATGTGAAACTCGAATGGATTTGTAGTATTTTTATTTATTTTTAAAGTGGAATATCAATTTAAAATTTTCAGTTCTCTTTTCAATTACGGAGTAATATTTTGAGGAGGGAGTTGGGGGAGAATTCCACCGGAGCATATGCAAAAGCGGTGACATTTCTTGTTCGGGTCAGTCTCTCTCCGGCCATTGCAACTGTCATTCCTCCGCCGCCACAGTCTCCCATTAGCCTTCGCCGTAGGGTTTATGGTTCAAGAGTGCTGCGCAAGGAAGGAGAATAGATCGGGTCAGTGCTAATTTTGGGGTTTTCACCCCACTCCTGTTCCTACTCAATTCACAAGGAATTACGGAGTGAAAAAAGAATTCTAAATCTGCATTTTGAGACTTTTCCTTCTGAGCTCTGCGGCTTCACTGCTGCAGTAGTCTAGCGGAGAAGCCGAGTGCCGATTTGCGTGACGGTGACCTGTGACCATCATCATCTGTTCATCTGAGTCATCTTCAACCTCCAGCTTTCAGGTTTTTTTTTTCAATTTTCAAGTTTTCTTAACAAATCAGTTTGTTTGCCTTTTGGATTTAAGGAAGTTAGGTGTTTAGGTTAATGCTGGATTTATTTCAATATTTTACTTTGTATGTTTTGATTTAATTTTCTCTATTTAGCCTATTTTGTTTGTATTTTGTATGAAATAAAATTTTTTATTAAATTGATTGTAATAGATTATTATTGAGATAATTGAAATATTAATTTTGTCTATCTTATTTTTGGTTAAAAATTTACTAGATTTTTTAAGATAATTGAGTTAATTGAAATTTGAGATAATAGTTTTTTTTTGTATTCCATAATATTGGTAGTAGTTTATCGTATTTATATTTTTAGAAAAATGGAGAAATTTTTTAAACAAAAGATCCTTCAACAGTCAACACCCAATGTTGGTCCATCTGCACCTTCAATGCATTTTGAAAATGATTTAAGTGATCTACCATGGGATCCTTCAGAGAGAAAAAGAATTACCGATTATCACCTAACCAAAGAGATTAAATAAGATGAAAACATTTTATTAGAGGACCATGTCAATCAAGAGGCCATGATTTTCCACATAAATAATAGCGAATAGGCCAAGACATTTTTGTGATGATTGGTTTGACAAATATAAAAATTGGCTAGAATACAATGTAAAAGGTAAAGGGCATATTGTTTGAATTGTTACTTGTGTCACTTAAATTTTTGTCACTTAAATTTACTTGTGTTATGTATATTGTGATCGAAGTGCCCCCCGTAAAAATATTTCCTGGATCCGCCATTGCGAACAGTTATCTCCCAATATCAAATTCCTGTTTACCGCATCACACATATAGACCCATTTAATGGAGCGTTTTGTACCTTTTAGGATGAATGAGATGCTCAAAGACCAGACTTTTGCAATCCATTTGGTTGCTGGAGCATGGGCCACTGCTTTCAGTAGTGCCCTTACTTGCCCTCTCGACACTCTTAAAGTTCTTGTGCAGGTTTGTTTCTACAGAATGATTTCTATATATAGGGAATGCTACTTTTTGTGTGTGTGTCTTGTTGTTGAAAGTGTTGATGTGTTGGTTCCTTGGAATAATATACAGGTAGGTTCAGATCCCAGTAAGAAATTGACAACTGCTCAGGTTCTTTACAGGGTGAAAACATTATCAGGCATTTCAGGTAACTCCGTCCGCCTCCAAATGGCTGTGATTCTAATTTCTCTGAAACAAGTATGTCTCCTTTTTGTTTGTCTCAAATCTCTGGGTAATGCTATTTGTGTTTGGGGACATTCTAGGTTTGTACAGTGGTCTAGGGTGGTTGGCAGTGGGAAGAACATTTGGTCTTGGGGCTCGTTTTGGCATTTATGAACTGCTGACCTCATTCTACAAAGGTAGCATGTTTTTCTTCCTGTGTATGATTATGATATCTGTCTAGTTCTCAGAGTCACAAGAGATTTTATCAGTGGCAAAGTTGAGATGGAGGGAGTATAAAAGAGTTTGGTTCTTTTGACATTCCATTGCATTGTCTGTGTTTAGCTAATCTCTTCAAGTGTTTAAGTTACTTTGAAAATGGAACTGCAAACTGGACATCTTTCAAGTGGCTGAAATGCCAAGTTCATGCATTAATATCCATGCATATCAAATGCATTGTTGGGTTTAATATTTAAATGATAACACATTTTGTTAGTGTTTGTATATTGACCCTATCTACTTGTGTTCCCTCAACATAATTCTTAATCAGATGGTCGAAAAAACAATTATTTGTCTGTCTCGGAGGCTTTAATGGCAGGAATGGTTTCTGGGGTGGCAGAGTCACTCATAACTTCCCCCTTTGAGCTTATCAAGCTTCGTGCTCAGGTCACTTCTGCATTCCAAATTCCACAAACAGAATCAAACATGAAAATTAACCAGGTTTCTCCTTTAATAGAGAGATTACTGCATGGATATTCGCCAAATACAAAGGTTTTGAACAATTCTGCTCGTCTTCTGGCTATTTTGAGTAACAATCATCCCAATTTAGTTAATGACATGAGACAATATCCATGGATGATGACTGGGTGTGGGAGACCTCCATCTGTTTATCATGTTAGACGACCATCAGAGGTAATCTCCCTTGAAGGATGGGGTACTCTGTGGAAAGGGATGAGGTCAGGAATCGTTCGAGATTCTATTTTCAGTGGCATATTCTTTTCAATCTGGCAACTCCTACATGAAGCAATGCTTACTTGGAAAGCTGTTGGGATGACTCCCATACCCAGGTTATACTTTTGTTTATACAGTCAATATTCTGAAAGTTCTTCTCTTGTCTGATATAGATGATCTTTCTTATTTTAATGTTGATAAAGCTTCTATCGGTAAATAAACATATCAATTTCTTGAATTAAAATGATCCACAAAAAGAGCCACATAGGAGAATGCATTATTTCCTTATCAATTTCTTTCTTATTTACTAGTTATTTCCAGGTATGATGAAGACGTTGGCCCATTATCTCCTTTCTCAGTTAGTCTTGCAGCTGGATTTTCCGGATCACTTGCTGCTGCTGCCTCCCATTCATTTGATACTGCAAAGAGTCGTTCGCAATGCATTGTGGTGCCTAAGGTGTATTTTCTTGACCAAAATAGTTGACGAGTTTCTTCTTTCGTGTTCAATGTGCATATATTGTCATGTGAATATTAATTATGGGTCCACACAAACGAGAACTAGTTTGAATTTGTCTGCATATTTCTGGCCATTTCCCATGTTAATCAGATTTATATGGCAGAGCAGTCACCAGTGGCGAACTTGTGTTTGTTTACATTTTTCATGTTCAATAAGCATACCTTGTTTTTCTTTTAAAAGAAACACATATATAGTGATTGATCTATGGATTGCCTTTATACTTCTTGACCTGTATCTGACTATCTGTATGAGGCAAATAAATCAGGATCTTGTTTGGTGTTTTTGGTGGTTTGTTTGTCTGAAATGATGGGATATAATGGGCTGTGATATTTATTTATTTTTTTAATTTGTTACAGACAATACAAAAATAAGGGTAATTTTGTCATTTTAGATGAAATCCATTGAATCATGTGGTGCTATTCTTGGCCAAATTATGGGGCTTATCAGCCCATTTGAGCATACCTAAGAGTTCAGTTGGTAGGCATATTTTTTGGCTAATCAGCCTGATTTTTCTGAAATAAAATACTCCCTCCATCGCTAAATCAATTTGACACTTTTACTTCATGGAGTTTAATGAAAGTTTTGTGAAATTAAAGGTATTTGGTGAAAAGTGTGGTTCAAATTTATATCCACATATTTATTTTCTAAAGCCGGTGGTGGAGAAATGTAAAGTTAACTTTTAGACATCCAAAAGTGGAAAGTAAAGTTGATTTGGAGACGGAGGGGGCACTAAACATGCCCCCTTTGTGCTGATTTTACTTTTACCAATTACCACTCAGCTGATTTGGCTTGTTACCCAGTTGCCAGGGGCTATGAGGAACTGAACTGCATAAGCTCCTTTTTTTGGATGGTTTTTTATTGCAGTATTGGTTTTTTATTGCAGTATTTATCAAAGGAGAGGAAATTTCTCAAATGGGAACTTCCCGGGAAACGATTTGAGAGATGGACTGGAATCCATCCATCAGATAGAAGTTTATTGTACAGGGGAATTTCATTGCGAATGGCACGCAGCGGCTTTGCATCATTTCTGCTAGTAGGAAGTTATTTTTTGGCTGTGGATCAGCTCTCTCTGTTGAGTGAAGGAGTTTTGTAGCATCGGAATAGACAAAAGGTCGGTTTTCTCCTCACATTAGAATCACATTTGTTTTCTTGGAAACAATCTCCCTACCTCCGAGTAGGGGTAAGGTCTGCTGTACACACACACTCTCTCCCCCAGACCCTAGAGATTTTACTGGATTTGTTTGTTGTTTGTTGTTGTTAGATCCGTCATGCTCTAATTAACTACCAAGATAAAACTGTAGAAGTTCATCAGGGGCTCTCGGAGGGCAGCTTCGGAAGCTAGTTCTAACACAAGTCCATTTACCAGACAACGGCGAAGCAGCTTGGGAATTTGGTTGGCACCATTTGAATTCACTCTTTTGTGCAAATAAACCAATTGTGCAAGATATTTGAGGATCAAACTCACTTGAATATACTGTATGATTTTAACCTTGAAAATTTTCCAAAAAAAGGTGCAAGATTTGTGTTGATCAACCTCACTTGACAATATACATCTTTTTAAGAGCTTTTCTACCCACTATCACCCAAAAGAGAGCCCATAGGTTGAGTCATCAGCCAGTTTCTTCAATATTGGTTTAATGCTCTAATAATATTACTTTTCCTAAATGTAAGATGTTTAATGCTAATATCTTGAATGAGGGATCAGTAATTGTTTCGAAGTCCATATATTTTAATGAACCAACTCAATAGAAACTCACACAAGTGGTTTTTGGTTTAATGAAGGTTTTATACTCTAGAGTCTAGACCACCCCTCGGTAGGCTTTTTTGTCTAATTTTCTGCTATAATCATAAATTATATTAAAAAATAGTGAGTATATATAAGAGAAAGAAATAAAGTAAAATAGCAATCCCTCCGTCCCAAAAAGAGTCACATGTTTACGAGATTCAATTGAAGTTATTTTCGTTTCTATTTATTTAAAAATCGATAAAGAATTAAAAAGCAAAATTACATGTTTAAAAACTACATAAAAAATTCTATAAAACATGAGATGACATTACTATATTATTTTTTAAATGACTCACAAAAATGGGTTAAGAATATGATTAAAGTTTGACCATGTAAATAGTATATAAACAACTTGAATTGGAACGAAGGGAGTATAAGTTAAACGTATTAAGGTTTGTTTGATGTCTTTTTAAATGTTTTTTTGCGCTTGTGAAAAGTATATATAGTCTTTCCTAGATCTACTACTATAAGTTTGAGTTTTAGTTAACTTAATTCTTTGATATCATATTAGAGCCCTGCTGAGTAAGAGGTCACATGTTCTAAATTTACTGTCGCCTAATTTAAAAATTAATGTTTTGTTGAATGGATTCTTTGACATTGTAAAATTAAAAGAATGAAATTGTAAGGCGAGAAGTTAATTTTTTCGATTAGAATTTGAGATATCTTTTATTCTACCATTAACAATTCATATTACAAATAGAGTTAATTGGTACAAAGTATTCATATAACAAATACGATTAAATATGTTTTTGTTCCTTGTATAATTAGTGTTTTCCTTTAGTTTTTTAATTAATTCATCCCTACAAATACTTTTTTTTCAAGTTGCCCTCCACCAATCTAGAGCTGATCTTAACCATGTCTTAGAGACCAAAAATAATTTTTTCCAAATAAAAAAAAGGGATTAAAATCAAAATTCGCCAATTTTACAAACATCATTTCTAGATCGGTGGAAAGATCACTTGAAACAAAAAGCTATTTGGATAAATTAATTGAGAAATTTTTTAGAGGAATAAAAAAAGAAAGTTTGCTAATTTTATAGAGATGAAAAACATATTTAACCATACCAAATATTATACTCAATGTGTTATACATATATATTAAAGTTTAAACTATACATGAGCTCGTGCAAAACAAAAGGTTAAAACTAACTAGCGCAACATTCCCATGGGATGACATTGGCCCTAATTGAGACCCCTACGGTGTCCCGGGTCATAGCATGACATTGCAATTCAATGTCACACGAACTAATTATCTCATATGTGGCAAGAATTTGATGGCCCTCAATTTGAAAGAGTAAGGTATGGTCTAATAGTGCACTTGGTACTTCAGGTGATTGAGCAATATGAATTAGGAATCGATTCTCCAGACATATTAGAGAACCTATGAATCGTTTGAACCTCTCACTATATAGGCACTTCAAAGAAGACTCCAAGGCAAGACATGTAAGGCCATTGCCCCTCTAGTGGGGTGCCAGAGGTGGTCTCTTTGCATGTGAATTTTTGGAGGGTTTTGGAACAATTAGTCCATATCTTGATGAACAGATTGTTTATAAAGACGAATAAACGGTGATTAAACTCCTATACTATAACATTATATATTAATATTTCATTTTTTGTTGTTGAGAATTAACCCCTAGTGGGATTTGATGATTTTGATCATTGCTTTCCCATGGGAGGACTGCATAACTCTGTAGCTTTGGGTAACTGGCAAAGAAGTGATAAGTTAGCAGAAAGAGTGAGTCTTGAACAATGAGATGGAGTTGGTTTTTCATGCCAGTTTCCGCCAATCCCCAGTTCATCTTTATGTCATTGTTCAAGCTTGGCGATTTCTGCTCACTTACCACTTTTACCCAGTTGGTAATGACTCAGTTTGCTTTCTTAGTTAAGCAATATAATACAAAAACCCTTAAAGATAAGGCCTTCGCTCAAAAGAGTTCAACCAGACAAATCATTCTAACAATTTTCTGAAAATTCAATCACCGATGCGAAATGTATGTGTTTCTTTTGAGTTGTCGAGATTATAGTACAAAAAAGAATAGTATCTTCAAACAAGCAAGGATCACTACCATTCCAAGTGCAATAAGGAGCAGCATATCGAAGTTCCATTATATGTCCATTTATTTATGCAGATGGACTTTATTATCTTCTGGTTGTATATCAAACTAATTGAAACCTCATACAGACAGATATGCACATGTAATATGACCAAAAAATACGTAGTAGTAGTAGTAGTGTTCACCTTCTTTGGTGTCCCCAGCTTATGATATAATGTGCTTTCGGATTGATAGCAAAGAATCGTATGTGTTGGTTGTTTATTGTGGTTAATTGGAAAGACTGAGATGGAATTACCGGTAGGACATGAGGAGGGCAGATCACTTTACTCCGGGCAAATCTCAACGAAAGCAGGCAATCTCTTTCTACAAGAAGGGACATAGAGAACACGCTGAATATAAGCATCAACATCTTCCCCGATTGGAGTTTTTTCAGGAAAGGTGATCTGGACACCATCATCCAGTGGAGACCAGCCAGTGTTTACAGAAGCTTGTGCAGCAGAAGAAGAAGCACTTGTAGAGGTGAATTCATTCCCTCCAGAAGCTGGTTGTTGGGATTTGGTATGTGTACCAGAAGAAGAAGCCCTTGTAGAAGTGCTATTGTTCCCTCCAGAAGCTTGTGCAGCTGTAGAAGAAGAAGCCCTTGTAGAGGTGCTATTATTCCCTCCAGAAGCTTGTCCAGCAGTAGAAGAAGAAGCCCTTGTAGAGGTTCTGTTATTCCCTCCAGAAGCTTGTGCAGCAGTATGGGAAGAAACCCTTATAGGGGTGCTATAATTCCCTCCAGAAGTTTGTCCAGCAGTAGAAGAAGAAGCCCTTGTAGGGGTGCTATAATTCCCTCCAGAAGTTTGTCCAGCAGTAGAAGAAGAAGCCCTTGTAGAGGTGCTATAATTCCCTCCAGAAGCACTTGTAGGGGTGATGTTACTCCCTCCACTAGCTGCAGGCTGTTGGGATTCAGTATGTGTGACAGGGAAGCCCACTTTAGCTCCAGCAGCTGGGGATAGAACTGCTGAATTGGCCTCCATTGGCTCTTGCTGATGAACAAATCTGCACTTCGTGCCATAAGAACATGACCCCAGATTGAATGACTTGCAGATCTGTCATTGTTTTTGTACAGATAAAACCCGTTGCTGATTCTGATTAGTTGCAAAAATCGATCGGATTCAATATTTTTCATACCTTGGAGGCGTGACGAGCCGGACGCAATTCTTCCTGTCCATGTGCAAACTGTGTCAACATTTTCACATAAATTCAAGATCAGTAGGGTTCAAGTTGACTGATAAATGCAAAGATTAGAGAGAAAGCAGAACATAATATCACTGCAAATTTGATGGAATTGTGCAAACATGAAAAAGATGTTTGAGATTATCTTGGCATTGATTAAGAGATGAACCTGGCACTTTGAACCTAAGCGGCAAGAACCAGACTCCTCCCAGAACAAGCACTTGTCCCTCTTGTAGAAGCTATTCTTATCGCCTGAATCTGATGACGTCCCTCTCGATCTGGTACTACTGCCTTTCTGCTTAACGAGAATGCCGTCCATGACAATCACGTCCTCCTCGACTTTCACCGGAGTCTTTAACAACGACGCAATCGGAGACCGCGACGGTTGCGGCACCAGGTTCTCGATCGAAGCCAGAGGCGAACGAAACCCTACTCCTCTACCGCCGCCGCCATCGCTTAGGTCAAACGGCACGCCCGATCCGGATCGGCGGAAAAACGGAGACAACGAACTCGGCGAATTAGAGCTCCCAGACGAGATGTAGGGATCGAAAACTGGACTCAGCGGTATCGGAGCTTCAAATAGACCGCGGCCGATACCGACCGGCAACACCTTGCCGTCGAGATACTTGATTGTCGGAGTTTTCGGTTCATTACGCCCGCCGTAGAGGTTTTCCATGAATTCTCTTCTGCAATTACATCTACATGATAGTAAAAAAATGAATTACAAAAACTATAACAGTTCGGAATCGCAATTCTCCCCCTTTCAGCGCGCCTTCTCAATTTCAACCTAAAATTTCCAGACTCTGAACTAAAACAAGGCCGAGAATCATAGAACACATGAAGACGGCAGAATCTGTATGCGTGATAATAAACTCTAGAACTCAAACAAATCAAAATCCACAGAATTGTATGAATGCGCGGGATTCGGAATTTGAATTCAAAAAACATAATCTATTTGAGAAAGAAAGGATTAGAAGAATTCAAGTCGGAGCGGTATTACCAATGGCGGAGTTCGAATCTGCAGAAACGAGAATCTGTAAACAGAGAATCAAACGAGCAAAAGTTTAGAAGATCTTGATGACGAAGATATGAAGGCGTGCAAGAAAGATTGGAGATGATACTCTGCAAAAACGACTGCCTTTTAGGGTTTGAACAAGAACCGGAAGTCCAGAGCAGCTGTAAAAGCTTCAATCTGAATCGCCTATCTGGGAAAAGGTGTATACCGGCGATATTTATACACGGATTTCCCTCGCCGGGAAACCTCTGAAACGGAAACAGAGAGAAAACATTGCATATTTGCATGCAAAAATACCATTAGTCAATGTTGACTTTACGGTCAAATAATGAATCCTACATGGCTGACACTTCACCCGACCAAGTGTTCGGGATAAGTCATTTATACTTTTTATGTGACGTACATCTTTTTTCAGCTTTGATATTGTATATATTTTTAAATATAAGAATCAAGGTTATATTTAAAATTTCAAACCTCTGTTTTTCAAAATTAATGGTGTAACTAATTTTGACGGAGAGTGAGACAAAATATCTTTCATGTATAAGTTAATGTATATTTGGAGATACTCCGGATTATATTTTAAAAATGTAAGATACGTGGTAGTTAGTTTTCAAAATAGAGAATACCTAGAAGTATATTTTAAAAATGTGAGGTACCCGATAGTTAATTTTTCAAAATAATTAGTTTTATTTTATAACACTTATTTAAATTTATATAATTAAACTAAATGCTCAAAAACAATAAAGATTTACTTTTCAATTATTTTTTAACCCTTATTTTAATTTGAATAATTAAACTAAAAACATAAAATAATAAAAATTCATTATTCAATTTTAATATTATTTTTTAATACTTAATTTAATTTAAATAATTAAACTAAATATATACAATAAATTTAAATATTTCAATCTTACAAAACTCAATATAAAAAAAGAAAGAAAAAAACTAAAAGACTAAAAAAAATTCAAAAAATCAATATTAAAAACTAAAAAAAGAAACAACAAAATAGATAAAAGAAAGAAGCAACAAAAAAGAAGGAAGAATGAGGAAGCCAAAAAAAGAAAAGTCTTAAAATTGGACGGGAAAACATGGAGGAGCTTTCGCTCTTCCCATTCCAGCAAGGGGGGTTGTGTTCTCCTTCCCTCCCGCATGTCACCTCACCTTCCCTTTTTGCACACCCTACGGCCTTATGGTAGTGTGATGAATTTTCCAAACTTTTTCCCTTAAAATGGTGTACCTCAGGCAAACAGAGATACCTTGTGCTTGTGAACCATAATACAAATAATTCCGGAATAAAAAAGTTTAAATTCTATTAGAAAATGACTTTCGTTTTAGTCTTATTTAGTGCAAATTTTTTATACTCCCTCTATTCATAAATAAACTTCCAGTTGCGTGTTATGATATTTGACTGAAGTTATTTTCAAGTGATTTTATATGAAAAATGATGCAAAATTTAAAAATAAAAATTACATATTAAAAAATTATATCAAAACATCTATAAAACTAAAGGTGACATGACTATATTATTTTATCAAATGAGTGACGAAAATAGAATAACAAAGTGAATAAAATTTGACCATGTGAAAAGTAAACGTAAAATTTATTTGTGGACGAAGGGAGTATTATTTTGGTTTTTCCTAGCATGAAGCTAGTGTAATTCCTTTAATTATGGCACCCAAAAACACAAAAACAGTGCTTATTATTGATAATTACAAAGAAAAATTTACACAACAACAACAACAAAATTTAAGTCATTTCCTTAAATAGCACTTAAACTATTTTATTCACTAAATAACACTTAATAATGTCCAGTGATAGCGAATATTTACTTGAATAATGACTGATGAATTATTACTAAAAGTGCTACATTAGAAAAAAACCACATGTGATCAATATGTTTTAGTGCTATTTACGTAAATTTCCGAATCTCAAATTACAATTTCATCACTGATGCAAAAAGTAATTTCATTCTGCAACAAACACGCCAGTTTTCTTCGGTACAATCCATTGTTGTTTTCCCCTAGTTCGGGCAACAGCGTTACCCGCGTTTGGATTTATTGCATACTCTACATTTTTACTGTGTTCGAACACAGTTTCTAAAAAAAATCATTATTTTAAATTATTCTTTATAAACAACGGTGTTCTTCAGGTTCCCTCCAAACAACGACATAAGGCCGCCGCCGTGGACTCTCCCCTCCGGAATTGCGAATTCAAAGCTCTTCTCCGGTGGCTTCCCTGACCCGGAGAAGGAGAAGGGAGGAAACATGTCGGAGTCTGAGGTTCCCCCGCCGCCTCCGCTTCTCCCCCTCCCATAGACCAAACTGCCGTGTGAAGCGCAGAGCCCCCCTTTCCCCCTCGCAAACTTCTCGCATTTCTCCCCCTCCCAACCGCACCGCTTCCCACCCCCGTGAGCCTTGCACAGGCCGGTGCTCCCTTGGGCGCTCTTCCCGCACCTCTCCACCCCGCACCGCTTCCCCCCGCCGTGCCTCACGCAACACTCCGTTCGCCCCCGGGCGCTCTTCGTGCACCCCGGCACCACACACCGCTTCCCGCCGCCGTGGGCCACGCAAAAGCTCGTCCCCCCGTGCACGCTCTTCGGGCATACCCCGCCGCCGTCGAAGTGGCACCGCTTCCCCCCGCCGTGCGCCTTGCAATGGGGTGTGGTCCCCTCGGCGCCTTTGGTGCACCCGGAAAACGCACACCGTTTCCCCCCGCCGTGGGCTTTGCAGAAGGAGGTGGAACCCTGGGCGCCCTTTCCGCAGCCGCCAGCGTATTGGCAACGGCGGCCGCCGCCGTGAGAGATGCAGAGCCCCACCTGACCTTCCGCGCTGCGGGCACACCCTCCCACCTTACACCTCTTACCCCCGCCATGTCTAATACAGAGTCCCGACTTACCCCGCGCTGCTTTGGTGCACCCTCCGGCGTGCCCGCACCGCCTCCCTCCGCCGTGGGTGATGCAGTAGTCGGTCTTCCCATCGGCACTTTTGGTGCATCCGAGGTAGTCACACCTCCTTCCTCCACCGTGGGATTTACAGTACGCCGTCCTGCTCTCAGCACCTTTGTTGCACCCCGGTTTCTGACATCTCTGCCCGCCCCCATGCCCAATGCAAAGACGGGTAGCTCCTCGGGCGCCTTTCGTACAGCCTTCGAACCCACATTTCTTGGAATTACGGTCTGATGATGTCCACGTGCTCCTCGAGTAATCAGAGTCTTCCATTCTCGGTGCTAGAATGAGCGATGGCATGAATCCGCCTGATTTCTTGGCCGATGTTGAACCTTCATCGTCCCCAACCTGATCAATGCTCCCAGAGAAACCAAGACTGAGGACTGAATCATGTCCCGATGGATGTTTCTGGTTTAAAAGAGCAGTAAAGCCAGTGTCTTTTTTACCCCCATCAGAACAATAAGAATAATGATCGCCGGAGGGAAAACTAGGGGCTGGGCCAAGACCAAGCACCAACCTGCAACCATCATCATCATCTTCTTCTTCATTATTCATATGTACATTTCTGTTGGTTCTGCACTGGGCAGCCATGGAGGAGCTCTCACTTTCTCCATATCCAAAGCAATCCAATCGCAAGGTTGTATCGCCAAGAGGACGAGACCTTACCAGCTCACCGCTTGATATATGAAACATATTATTATCATTACCATTACAACCCCACATGACCATTCAGTAACGAAATCTAGCAGAACGATCCGTAAAGCAGAATAAAGTAAGCAAGCAAGATAAATCCCAATGAGCTACCTCCCCCACTCACAAAGCCTGATCTGTCTGACCTATCCATTCGACTTAATGGGCGGTCGAACTGAACAAGAAACAGTCACTGAGTACACTGCAAATATATATCTGTTGGTAAAGCCTCATGATTCATTAACCTGACAAGACAAATGAGCAGATGTCAAAATTTGGTGATTGCCGGTGAACCTATAAGCAGGAAAGTCTGACCTTAGAGTCACAAATCAAAATCACATACTTCACCAATGTGGCTCCCAATAAGTGTGACCGTGGATTCAAGACCATGTTTTTTAAGCATAAATGAACACATGTCAGGACTATGGTT
The DNA here is from genome assembly GCA_900332095.2 of Cuscuta campestris. Lineage (NCBI taxonomy): Eukaryota > Viridiplantae > Streptophyta > Magnoliopsida > Solanales > Convolvulaceae > Cuscuta > Cuscuta campestris. The sequence goes on from OOIL02003813.1 coordinate 3,908,767, forward strand.
AAAACTGAACTTTCATTGACAAATGCAGATTTCGCTGAGTCAAATTAAAGATCATGTTATTTAAGCATAAATGAACCCATGTCGGGACTATGGTTAAAACTGAACTTTCGTAGACAAATGCAGATTTCGTTGAGTCAAAGTTGTAGCCATATGCTCACTAATTAACATATTATGTTCACTACCAGGGTGTTTATGCTCACTAATTAATTAAGAGGTTGTTAACACCCAATGTACCCCCAATATTTTTCCAAGGGGAGAGTCATTTGCAGGATAAAATTAGCTGGTTTTTATCGACGTATCAAATTAAACTCGAATAAAACATCTTATTCCCTATTTCACTATCAGCACTAGCATAAACATACACAAAACAGAGGTCGGAAATTGCTTACAAATGAATAACTCTATATGCTTTTAGCTTCCTGCAAGTTGGCAAGTGGCAAATGTGTATACATAAAACCTTGAAGCATATACCGATTCACTAACACAACATTTCGTTCAAGGAATTTGAGAGGGAAAAGAAAAGAAAATGAGAAGAAAAACTATTTTTCTTTTTTGGTTGTAGATGAAAAGAAAAGAAAATTGGGAGGAAAAAACGAGAAGACAATGGAAAACCAAATTCCTCCCATTTTGGTGCGGAATGAGAGAAGTATTTTCTTTTCTTCACCCTCCAAATTCCTTGAACCAAACATAGTGCAATGGAATCCACAAAGGAATTCAGTCAAATAAAGAAAGACATGATTCAATAGCAATTACTACTCCACTTTGTCGGGTATTATTGTATTATTAGAACCATAAATCGCCAAAGAAAAGTTTATATATTGTCACACTTCCGGTAGTCCTTTTGCAAAATTGATGGTTCCTACCCAGTATATATACTGGAAGTGCCCAAAATGGGCAGGTGTCATCCGTTGACACTCAATATTCCAGTGTCAACGGAACTCAGTATATATATATATATATATATATATATATATATATATATATATATATATATATATAAACCCAAAAAACAAATAATAATATTAGTAATAAAAGCAATAATGATACTCCATCGAGACTCGAAAGCTCTCGATTCAGTAAAACCAGGAAGGAGTGGCGGAAAATCAAGACAGGCGAAGGTGTAAAATAGTAACAGATGAAAAAAAACTTCGCAATAAATTATAAATCTAAAACTACAGACCTAAATTAGCATATTACTGTAAATAGCTAGAAATCAAAGATAAAAATAAGATACCCTTTTGACTTTTGAGGAGATCGAGTCCATCAAGGGAAAGCCGAGAGAAGTATGAAATCTATTGAACCCATCCAATTGCAGTAAAAAAAAAACGGAGAAAGAAGGGAGGAAAGAGGAGCGCAAAGTGTTTACTTGTCCCGCAACTCCCCTTAATTTTGATGGGAGAAATGGAGTTTCCCAGCTTCCTCTCTTTTTAATTGAAGGCTGAGATTTTTTTTGGGAAATGCTTGGTTCACAAACTCAAGCTTCACAAACTTCACAAACTTACCATTTGTGAACTTCAATAAAGAAAATTAAATAGTCTAAAATAATTTTAAAATGAGAATTTAAACCATAAATAGTAAATTTGTGAAGTTTGTGATCCTTCTGTTTGTGAACGTAGCATTGCCCTTTTTTTAATGGAGTGTCAGAATTATTGTAGCCTAATCTAATTAGTCTCCCACACCCCTTCTACTCCGTGTCATCCTAAAAATTAGTTTTGTTTTGATTTTCTTAATTAAATACTGATACTCTTTGAATATAAATTAAACATAATCTAAATAAATAAATGTTATAATTTTAATGTATCAAAACTATATTCTTAGATGAGCCCAATCATATTGAATCTATATTATATTTGAATACACTTTTCTAACAATTTTAAGTTAAAGAGTGATACTGTTTAAATAAATAAGTCAAAACAAGAAGAGTTTTAAGTGATTCGTTAATATCTAATCGTTGATCTCGTTCTTTATTCACTAGATTCTTCAACTTTGTGAAGCAGTGTTATTCTACTTCCATTTAAAACTCCTACACATGCGACAGCCAATCAATTATTCCTCCCCAAATTGTACCAGTGATAGTGGTAGTGGTGGCGGCGGTAGCGGTGTTAGCGACGACACCTTCATCTTTTAAATCAAATAAGGCGAGGGTTTGGTCTCCCTCAATAGAAGAACTAAAGAGGCCCTTAGTCTTATTATTTTTGGTGGTCATGCTATTTTTTCTGATCTTTACATATATTTATCTATCATTTGATAATATGATATAGGCATATCATCACATGTTTTGTGAGTTTTTTATATAGATCTTAAGTATATAAATTTTATTTTTAAAGGTTTACGATAATATTTAAATAAATAAAAAATAAAGTAGATAGGACTAAAACAAATGTGTTTTATATAAAATGACCTAATCCACGCATGAGACTATAATGTGTTGTTAAAAAATTAAATTAGAAGTAAAACATGAAGAACATATCAATATATGAACTTCATGTTTTATCCTCAAAATTAGAGTACAATGCCGATGATATCAATATATAATACCAAAAATACAATGCATGATTCCAGTATATAGTATCATAATGTTACAATACAAACTCTTTTTTAAATATAAAATCATAAAACTTCTATTTTTAGATAAATGTTGTATTTTCTTTATAATGTTACTAAAAAGATTATACTGCCCATTACTAAAAATCAAACTACAATTGTGAAAACTAGCATTACTAGCCAATTGTGAAGATGGTATACACTAAACTGTCCTATTGGAAAGGCAGGAACTAACATTACTTTCTAGTTGTAACTTGTAAAGGCAGTAGTTCAAAGATTTTAACGGAGAAAAAGGATAAAATGTAATTGAAAATCTGGGATGCATTATAATTAATAGCATCAAATAAGTCATTATTGTGTAAATTTTAACAAGTATCCTCTTTATGTAAATGTTTCATACTTTAGTTTAATCTGGGATAATTTCTCTTATATAAAATAATTCTAAAATAATATGAATCAAAAATCATAAACCTGAATAAACTAATGACCTGTAGGGAGTGATTACTTCCCAAAATATTTGCCACACTTACTTTTCAGAAGCCGCGAGAACTTTTGTTTATTTCTACGTTTTCATTGGTTATTTGATAAAATAAAATATTTTTGACATCTCTTATTTCGAAGAACTTTTCATGTAGTTTTTTTGATATATAAATTTTATTTTTTATTTCTATACCAATATGTAAATAAAATGAATTGAAAAAACTTGATATTTTTTCCTTCGGAAATACAAGTGTGACAAATATTTAGGGATGGAGGGAGTATATTTTTCAATTCCTTATTTATTCAATTTGTATGTATGTATAAGTCAGTGATCAATGTAATTATTAAGTTTGATACTATATTGATAAAACTGAAGTTGAATTTGGTGGATCCTAATGGGGTTCTTCAGAGTTGGGACCCCAATTTAGTCTCTCCATGCACCTGGGTTCATGTTTCCTGCGACCCACTTCAAAATGTCCTTTGGCTTGCCCAAATTGTGCTTTGATGTTATTTTTAAACTTCCTCCATTTCTTAAAACACTTCCTCTTTTATTTTTTTGTTTTCCATAAAACGCTTTGACTTTTTATTAAAAAACCATTTCTATCCCTACTATATCTTATCTCATACCTATTGCATCACATTTTTCACTACTAATCTACTTATCACGTCTTACTTTTACTCATCACCCAAATGACAAAATTAAAAGGTCAACTACAAATATACATTCTTTATTTTTCCTAAAAGTCAAATTAAGAACCGCTTTATGAAACGAAAGAGTGGGTAAAAGTAGGACATAAGTGATGTGTACATATTAATACTCTCATTACTTCGTAGTGAATGTATATGCTTTGCATGACAGATGATGTAAGAATTAGTAGAATTAGGAAGTGATTTTTTAATGAAAAGTAAAATTATTTTTTGAGAAAAGTAAAAAGTGTAATGGAAATATTTTTTATAAGGGAGTGATTATTATTATTATTATTATTATTATTATTATTATTATTATTATTATTATTATTATTATTATTGAAGATGATATTTAATTACGCATGTACGTACTTGTAGTGATCTTGGATATTCAGGCTTGTCGGGAGAGTTAGTTCCAGAACTGGGTGGGCTTACAAATCTGGTCCAATTGTAAGTCATACTCCAAAGGATTACCATGATTTTAAAACATGTTTTGTACCTTCTTTTATTTTAGTCACAAATAATCTTAACCGTTATATGATGTACTCCCTAATATTATACGGAGTATTGAAGTTTAATTAGCGTGAAAAATAATTAAAGTATGAGTAAAACATAGGGAAAGTTTCAAAATAAAAACTTTATGTTTTTATCTTCAAAATGCTAGTAAAATGCCAATAATGATAATATATAATATCAAAAAATATAGTTGAATGACATTATACTATGTCATAATATTACAGTGTAAATTTTAATTTTGAAAGAAAAATATAAAATTCTTATTTTAACAAAATTTTTAAATAATCTATTCCTCTTTGGGATGTTTTTTTTACCTATGAAAATCCAAAATATATTACACGGATTTGAAAAATAGGGAGTATATATTTTTAAGATTATTTGTCTTGTTTTACTTTTTCAAGCCAAATTTGATAAATTTTATAAATCAGTTAGATGTCAACCGTATATTTTTACAAAAATGATTTAATTAGATATATCATACAACTTGTATACTTCAATCTTTTTATTACGGGTATTCTGGACAAATTTACTCCATAGTCAATATTTTCTAAAAATAAAGCAAAGTCAAAATGAAAAGATTAAATTGGAACGGATGGAGTATTTAACTTTTATGTTAACAAAATAAGTGGGTCAAATTCTTCAGAACTGGGCCAGCAAGTTAAAGAAGCTGCAAGTCTTGGATCTCTATACAAACCAATTAAGCAATCCAATTCCGCCCACTTTGGGCCAACTCCCAAGTTTAAGAATGCTGTGGGCCACTATTTCTATATACTTCCCCCGTCCCTAAATAAACTTTCTTTTTTTGACTTTTTGAGAATTTAAGGGAGGGATATTTTTGTGTTGACTTTCCAAAAATACCCTTGATGTGATATATAGATTATTAGTAAAAAGGTATGATGTGATAGGTAGGGTATCAAAAAGTAAAGGGTAAAAGGGGTTTTTTAAGGGAAAAGAGAAGTTTATTTGAGGACAAAAAAAAAACGAAAGGGAAAGTTTATTTAGGGACGGAGGGAGTATTAGATTTGGCACAAAATATATGATTATTTAATCTCGATCCACTCTTCTAATATAATTATCTTTTTTTGTGTTTTTTAATTAATTAGGCGGTTATTGGGAATAAATTAAGCGGGAGTATTCCGGCAGAGCTTAGCAATTTGCCCAATTTGGTCTTTTTAGAATTGCACGTGAACAACTTGGACGGTCCAATCCCAAACGAGCTCGGAAATCTCAAAGTTTTAACAAGATTGTAAGATTTAAATAATAAAAAAAACTTTCTTTGGGGGTGGTGGTAGTAAATTGAGTATATACAGAAAAAAAGTTGAATAATGTAAAATTAAAAAATAAAGTAGAGAATGTGAATAATATTTTCATTTGAGAAAATGGGAAGAAGTTAAAAAAGGACAAAGAGTAATTTTTTATGCTCTCCCATACATTTTTTTTTGTATAATTTTCTAGAACCTATTTAATTATTGACATTTGTGTTTTGTTTTGAAGGAACCTCAACCTCAACAGACTGACTGGACCTGTTACAGAGTCATTTGCGAATCTTGATTACCTCGATTTCCTGTAATTATTTCTCACATTATACATTGGTGGATGGTTCTTTTTTTAATAGTTTTTTATTAACTTAGCTTGCATGAGTTAATATTATAATTTATTACGGAGTACCAGGGGCGGATGCACCTTGTATGTGTTGGGGTCACATGCCCCCTACTACTTTTTATATATATCTAATTTTTTAGTTTGATTTTTTAATGTTTTTAGAGATATATTATTTATGACCCCAATTAAAAATATTGGAGACCCCAATTAAAAGTATTAGAGACTTTTAAGTGAGAAAAAATGAAAAAAGTTAAATATTTAATTATTAAAAGAGTATAATCTTAAAGTCAAATTTTTAAAAATCACAAAAATAAAATTGAAAGTGAAACACTAAAAATATATAATAATTAAACTAAGTTATAATGCAATCCATATATAGAAATTTTATTCTTTAAACTTTTTAATTCACTATTTCGATAATTTTTTGAGGTTAAATTCATTAATTTTTAATCTTTTGAATTGTTTGAATTAAAAAAAATCTGGAGGGGCTGCCCCCCAAACCCTTGTTTGGCGCCCCCTACTGTCAAAGTTTCTGGATCCGCCCCAATTAGAACATTTCAGGAGGGAGGGAGTAATTCCAATCAAATCAAAACCAATTAGATATGAACATAACATGGCCTTAATTGACTATCTCCCCTTCTTCAGCGCATTGAAATGAAATGGAGAGTTCTTTCCTTCCTTTTTCTTTGTTTTCAAATCACTAGACTAGCTATTTTCTACCATACTCCGTATTTTCTTTCTTAATAATTCCATTCCCACCGCATGCGTCCTTGCTTACGTAGTAGAAGTACATTCTTTTCGAAACTTGTTTTAGATTTCAAATTTAGATGTAAAATTTACACTAAATTAGACTATAACATAAGTCATTTTTTTTATGTACGACTTAAACCTTTTTATTCTCTAAATAAGACTTAATAATGACTAGTGAGAAGAATAATGTCCAAGTAATGCTGGACATTTAGTTGAATAATGACTAATAGATAATGACCAATGGTCTTACTTTGAAAAATAAAAACATATGGTCATATGTTGACAAAGTCATTATGTTTTAGTCCTATTTAGGTAAATAACCCTATTTAGATTTCATTGAAAATTTACGTTTAAAAATCTTATAATCTTAGATTTAGATTTGTAACAAATTCATATAATTCATAGTAACACTTAATTGTAAATAAATATTTGCATCAAATAGCATTAAAACTTAAGTAAAAATTAAAATTATTTCAATTAGCTGAACAAGCCCCGAGTAGAGCGACTACCATATAATCCCTCCATCTTTAAAAACATGAGATGCTTTATTTTTAAAAATTTAAGAGAGCTTATTTTGGTGTTAAATTTCAAAAAAATATCTTTGGATGTGATGTGTAAAAGTAGGATTTGACGAGTAAGTTAATAGTGAATAGATATGATGTGATAGATAGGTTAAGAATTAATAGAGATAAAAGTAACTTTTTAATCGAAATAAGAAAATTTTTTGGGACAGATGAAAAAAGAAAAACGAAAAGTTTTCAGTGAAGGAGGAAGAATATGTTTTTATATATATATATATATATACACACACACACACACACACAAACTCTGCAGCTAGTACTCCCACTACTCCGATCCGTTTTCAATGAGTATTGTTGTGGTTATGAAGATGAAGAAGTTGTTGGGCGACAAGGCGATATTAATGTCCCCAGCGGCGCTGCGGGTATCAAACCTCCCCAACCACCGCTCTTCCGCCGCCGCAACTTCACTGTTCATATCCTTGTTCTTGTTGTCACCTTTATTTCTTCAGCTGTCGTCCGGGTCTGGTAACCCAGAAGGTTCGTCTTCAATTAAATAATTTACTGTATTTTTTTAAATAAGAATTTAGTTGCACTATAGACTATAGTAGCAATTAACATACTGCCACTCTCTCGTATTATTCATCCAGTTTAATTTTTTCGAGTCAAACTGGATGAATTTTGAGACTTGATTAAGTAAAAAATACTTTGTCCAACAAAATCTTTCTTCTTTCTTGTTTTCATCTATCCTTAAAAACATTTTTCCTTTATATAAAAAAGTTATTTTTACCCTACTAATTCTTAACCTGGCTATCACATCACACTTTTTCACTACTAATCTACCTATCACATCTACTCTAATCTATTACATCATTACATCCGACGGCATTTTTGGAAAGTCAACACCAAAAGACACTATTCTTAAATCTCTTAAAAATCAAAATAAGAAATGTTTTGTGGGACGGAGGAAGTAAAATACTTCCTCTGTCCCAAAAGTCCTTCTCATTTCTATTAAACAACTATTTTTATTCCTTACTTTTTCATACCCTACCTATCATGTCATACCTTTTTTCTAATAATCTACACATCACATTCTATTTTTATCTATCACATCAAGGATATTTTTGAAAAATCAACACAGAATTATTCCTCTCTTATTTTACCATTTTAGTCAATATGTCCCTATCTTTATGGGACTGAAATGGGACTGAGGGAATATATGTTAGTATTAAAATGATTTTATTAGATTTAATTAGTTTCTAAAAAATCAGTAATTTTGTCTTTGGCCCCTCTAACATGTTTTAAATCTGAATCGATATTATTTTTTGTTATTGACAAATTAATTCTAAGTTGGTGGGGGACTGTGGGAGGGTCATTTCCAGAAACAGTTACTCCGTATTTCACATGAATAGTAAAATCAAAAAGTATTTTTAAGAGTAAATTTTCTAAATGCTACTTAATAACAATGTATTTTCACAAATCTGAATCGATATTATTTTTTGTTATTGACAAATTAATTCTATGTTGGTGGGGGACTGTGGGAGGGTCATTTCCAGAAACAATTACTCCGTATTTCACATGAATAGTACAATCAAAAAGTATTTTTAAGAGTAAATTTTCTAAATGCTATTCAATGACAACGTATTTTCTCAAATCAGCCTTCAAGATAAATTAATTACTGAGATGATACTCGATAGTTGAAAATAATGTTCAACATAGTCTCTACGACTAATGGTCATCAAAACAGTGTAAGAACAACGTTAAACATTATATTATTTTTTAAAAAATTATCTTTTTTTATTGAATGTTTTATCAAATTGATCAATTTCTGAGGAAAAATTTCATTAAATTAAATATGAAAAAACCGAAGTAGAAGTCTTATCTTTTAATTGGTTTACGATGTTTAGGCGAAGTTGGGAGATCACTTTTTATGACTTTTTATTTCAAATCTAAACTAATTTGAAAAAAGTTCTAATTAGAGATGACCTTTATGAGGTAAATTTCAAGAATAGTTCCCAAATTTTCACGAAAATTTCGATTTGATACCTGAACATCAAAACCTTTCACAAAAGTACTGGAACTCTTACCATTTTCACTAAAAGTCCAATTGCCCATTACTAGGTGACCAACATGTCACTTTGGGCCAAATTGCAAAATTTGAATTTTTATTTTTTCACATTGACTCCATTTCTTTTTTTTCTTCTCCTTACACTCCCATAATTTATATTCTATTTTTTCAACCCACTTCCCTTTCTTTCTCACCAATCTCACCTTTCCTTTTCCTTTCTTTTCTTTTTATTTGTTTTTTCTTTCTTTTCTTTTTTCATATTCGCTATTTTTCCCTCTTTTCTTTTGCATCTTTTTTTCTTTTGTTCCTTTTTAACTCTCTTTTTATCATTTCTTTCCTTTTTAGTGTAATTTTCTACATTATGTCATCTTTTTTATTTTTTCCTTTTTAAATTTTTTTTCACTGTTTTATTTTTTTCTATTCGTTTTAGTTTGCTATTTTTTCTTTAGTTCCTTTTTGAAATATATATTTCTTATTTATTGCATTTAATTTCCGCCTTTTCTCATTTCTTTTTTCCTTTGTTTTGTTTTCTCCTTTTTTTCTTTCTTTTTTCCTTTATTTATTGGTTTTATTATTTTCCCCTTTATCTTTTATCTTTTCTGTTAACAACTGTGTTATTATATATTTAATCCATTTAACTAAATAAAAAAATATAAAAATATGTCAATTTTTTTGTTTGTTTTATTTAAGTTTCTTTGTGTTTGTTAACTTTTTTGTCTGTTTACTAATCTTTATTGTAAAAAATTAGACAAAATAAGTGAATAAAATAAGCCCTAAATAAATAATTAAATAAATAATGAGAAAAAAATGAAAATATAAGACAACAGAAATTTTAAAAAACAAATAAAAAAATAAGACATATAGTACCATTATTTGTTTCATATTTTCCCGATCTTATTTGTTTGTTTTTTATTTTTGATCTTTTTTCTTTGTTTTTTATCTTTTTTTCTTCATATTTTAATATTATCAATTTCTTTTTCTATGTGTTATATTGTGATTTTTTTTGTAAGTGTTTTTTATATTTTATGTAAATAACCATCTTTTTTTCTTTTCTTTTTTATTTTTTATATTATTTTGTCTTATATATCTTGTTTTGTTTCAATGTTTTTTTTTTGGTTATTTTTATATATTTAATTTTTCATAAGAATGAAGTAAAAGTTTTTTGAAATTTAGATCCAATTTTTGGGTTGTTCTCTTTTATGTGTCACTTATCTTTAGTTTGGTTATTTTAATTTATTAATTAAGGGTTTTATTTTATATGCCATTTTAAATCAAAAATGATATTTATTATATTTTTATTTGTTTCTTTTTATGTTAACTTATTCTTATTTTGTTTTGTTTTATATTATTAATTAGTTTTATTTTATTTGAAATTGAAATTAAACGAAAAATGGTACCATATGTCTTATTTTTTGAATTTTCGTTTGTCTTATTTTTTTTGTTTTTTTTCTTTTTGTATGTATTTATTTAGGGCTTATTTTATATATTTGTTTTATTTACATTTTTACAATAAATACGAAAAATAGACAAAAAAAGGTTAACAAACAAAAAAAAATCAAATAAAAAAACAAAAGAACTAAGACCTATGGTTCGATTTTTTTGTTTAATTAAATTGATTAAATATAAAATAACACAATTATTAACGAAAAAAATTATGAAATAGATAAATAAAGGAAAAAAGAAAGAAAAATAGAAAAGAAAACAAAATAAAGACAAAAAGTAAGAAATGAGAAAAGATGGAAAAGGAATAAATAATAAATAAAGATTTCAAAAAGGAACTAAAATATAGCAAACGGAAACAAACCTAACGGAGAAAATTAAAAGTGTGAAAAAATGCTAAAAAGGAAAAAAGAGGACAGAATGAAGAAAATTACCGTATAAGAAAGAGGAAAGAAATAATAAAAAGTGAGAATTAATAAAAAATAAATAAAGATCAGAGTTAAAAAAGGATAAAAAAACAGAAGCAAAGGAAAAGAGGGAAAGATAGGGAATAAGAAAAAAGAAAAGAAAGAAAAAATAAAAAATAAAAGAAAAGAGGGGGAAAAGAATGGAGAGAAAGAAATGGGAGTGGGTTGAAAAAGAAAATAATACGGAGTATAAATTATGGGAGTGTAAGGAGAAGAAATAGAGGAATTGAAATCATGGGGTCAATGTGAAAAAATAAAAATTTGGATGCAATATGGCCCAAAGTGACACTTGGTAATGGTCAAATGGACTATTAGTGAAAAAACGGCAAAAGTTTAGGCACTTTTGCGAAAAGTTTTGAAGTTGAGGTACCAAATTAAAATTTTCGTGAAAATTCAGGTAGCATTCTTGAAATTTATTCGGCCTTTATGTGAAGTTAGTACAAGTTTTAATGCCGTTTTGAGGACCGTTAATTGTGGAACTAAACTGAGTATTATTCTCAATTAACGAGTGCCGTTTCGATAATTAGTCTAGATCTAATTTGGAAAAACACGTAGTTATTGAGTACCATTTTGGAAAAAATTACTCAATTTTAAAATGACTAAAAACAAAAAAACCCTTATTAAACGAGAAGAAAAAACATGCTCTAATTAGCATGCTTGTGTACAAAGAATATTATAAGTATTTGCATGTTAAAGCCAAAAAAAATAAAATAATGAACGATTTGGGTTATGACATACGTGCAGCTGATGCTTTGGCGGCACTGCATAACAGTTTGATCGATCCGAACGGTATTCTACAGAGCTGGAATTCATCGTCCCCCTGCAACTGGGACCGCGTTACGTGCAACCAAGAAGATATCGGTAAAGTTACCAAAATGTATGTAAGCTGTTCTTTAGACCCTGCAGCCTTTTCCAATTATTTTTCTTTATTATTATTATTATTATCATCATCATCATCATCTTTCTTCATGTGTAAATAGGGAATATAAAATATACTCCTTCCGTTTGCAAAAAAACTTCCCATTTTGATTTGGGGCAAAAATAAGGAAGTGTTAAATTACAATTGATTTTCAATTTTGCCTCTGATGTGATGGGTAAAAGTAAAATGTGATGGATATGTTATTAGAAAAAAAAGTATGATGTGATAGGTAGGGTATGAAAAAGTAAGGGTAAAAGTGGTTTTTTAATAGAAAGGAGAAGTGTTTTGTTGGAAGTGGAAAAAATGAAAGAGGAAGTATTTTTGAGAACGGAGGGAGTATGATTTTTGAAAATTACGTTTCGAAATAAATCAATTGAATATCCCTCGCCGGAAACTTGAATGCTTGTCCTGTGAATGTACATGTAACATTCCACTTGACTTCTTAGTTTATACTACGTGACATTCCATCGAACTTTCTAATTAACTTGTTAGTTGACATATACTTACTTTTCCTACTTACACATATATAGTCATCAAATTGTTTTAAATATTTTATAAGATGAGATTATATATATACAATATAATCTCTTTTTTTTTGAAGTAAAAGAGATTGTCATTCATCAAATCAAATGAGAAACAAAGTCGGGGGGGAATTCCACCACTCATTAGTCCTCGCCCCAGCCTCTCTCGCAAAAGCATGAGCAATACAATTTAAGGTTCTAGGAATGTAGAAAAACTTCAAAGAAATAAAAGAGCTAGCTAAACCTCTACAGTCACCTTCAATGGCACCCAAATACGAGGTGTTTCTGCTCGATGGATTATTGAGTGCTTTAATCAACAAAGCACAATCAGACAAAATACTAACCTCCGAGAAGCCATGTCCTTTAATCCAAGACAAGGCCTCTTTAATCGCCATGGTTTCTGCAACTCGTGGCTCTAGAGGACAGTTAATGCAAGAGTTGAAAGCTCCAATAAAAGATTTATCTTCACCTCGAAGGATTGCACCGACTCCCACCCGACGAGCATTCTCGAACACGGCTGCATCCACCGAGCATGTAATGCCACTGATTCTAGGCTCTGTCGCAGGTTCCTTCGGCCCTGAACAGTTTGATGGCGCTGAACCCAAAGCCTCTCTGGTCCAAGCCTCGATGATACCCACGGTCGGCAGCTTGCTCTCCCAATTGGCCATATTCCTTGCCTTCCACAGTCCCCAAATCCCCGCTGCCACGCAATCCATTTCCCTTCCAGTCCTACTGCGGAAGTTAAAATCTGCCCAGTGTAGTAGCGAATCAAAACAGTAACCATGGTTATTGACAACCTTGACGCCCAGCACCCTCCACAGTCTCTGTGCTACCGGGCAGGCCACAAATACATGAGTAACACTCTCCTCAGCAGTACCACAACTACGACACAGAGTATCTAACTCTAAACCTTTCCTCTCAAGCGAACATGCAACCGGCAAAATATCCCGAAGCGCCCTCCAAAAACATACCTTGATTTTAGGCGCCACTTTCAGCTTCCATAACCTGCACCAGTGGTTAAAACTGCTCGTGTCTGATGCCTCCCCAATAAGCTTTCGGTAAGCACTTTTAACAGAGTAATCCCCAGACGGGTCCAATGCCCAGTACCATTGGTCCGTTAACGTTGGCGATATCGGGACTTGAAGAATCCGGGCTCTATCTTCTTCAGAAAACCAGTGCTGCAACATATCCAAGTTCCAAGTGTTAGTGGAGTGGTCAATGAGGAACGAGACTGGAAAATCAGGGCAAAATTCTGGTCGGGGAGTCGAGATAGACGGGCTCGATTCATCCCATAACCATGCATGACTCCAAACAAGGGTCTCACTCCCATTCCCAATTCTTTTTCTTCCTGCATCTTTAATGAGACTTTGGGCCTCCAACATACTCCTCCAAACAAAGCTTGGGTTGGGGCCAATCTTCGCCTCTAAAAAAGACGTCTTCGGAAAGTATCTTGCCCTAAAAATCTTAGCTGCTAATGAATCCGGATTTGTTAATAATCTCCACCCTTGCTTGCCCAACATGGCAATATTAAAGGCATGGATATCCTTGAAACCAAGCCCCCCGAACTTTTTTGGAGTTGTCAAACGCCTCCATGATAACCAATGAATATTAGAGGAAGCATTGCCACTATTCTGCCACCAAAACTGGTTCATAATTCTTTCAATCTTCTGGCATACCCCAATGGGCAGGAGGAACACGCTCATGGCAAATTGTGGCATTGCTTGGGCCACAGTTTTTAATAAGATCTCCTTTCCGGCTTTTGAGAGTAAACGTTTGTTCCATCCACAAGTACGACGGCGGATCTTGTCTAGAATAAAAGAAAATACCAAGTTTTTATTTCTGCCTATGCATGAGGGGAGACCTAAATACTTCCCAAAGTCATCTGCCAGAGTAACGCCAAAAAAGCGGCTAATTTCCTCTTTAACTTCATGGGCAGTGTTAAGGCTAAAGCAGACCGTTGACTTATAGAAGTTCACCTGTTGTCCCGAGGCTAACTCATATTCCTCCAAACATTGCTTCACCACTCGGGCCTCCTCCATGGATGCTTTAAAAAGGAGTAGACTATCATCTGCAAAAAACAAATGTGAAACAGGGGGGGCACCATTGGCCACCCTAACCCCATGAATCCTTCTTTCTGCCTCCGCTTTCTTAAGTAGTAGTGAAAGTCCTTCCGCACATAACAGAAAGAGATAAGGACTCAAGGGATCCCCATGTCTCAGCCCTCGAGTCGGAGAGATAACCTCACTTAGAGCTCCATTGACAAGAACCCGATATCTAACCGATTTCACACACATCATAATGAATTGGATCCAAGCTTCGCTAAAACCCAACGTACGCATCATGGTCTCCACAAAATTCCAGGACACCCTGTCATATGCTTTGGCCATGTCAAGCTTCAACCCAACCCATCCGACTTTGCCCACTTGTTTCCTTCGAAGATAATGACCAATTTCCGCAGCAAGAAGGATGTTGTCAGATATGAGTCTCCCAGGCAAGAACGCTGACTGGTTATCCGAGATCAAACTCTGTAGTACAGGCTTCATTCTGTTCGCCAAGATCTTCGCAATTATCTTATAGATTACGTTGCAAAGAGCTATTGGCCTGAGATCTCCCACATTTTCCGGGCAGTGCTTTTTAGGAATCAGAACAAGAGTAGCATCTCCAAGGCCCTCAGGAATAACCTTCCTGCGAAGACAATCAAAGACAAAGTTAGATAACGCTGGGCCCACCTCCTTCCAACAGTTTTGGAAGAAAGCTGGGTTGAGCCCATCGGGTCCTGGAGATTTGTCTGGATGCGTGGAAAAAAGAGCCTCCTCAACCTCCTGCCAATTAAATGGGCGTTGGAGCTCAGCATTTTGATCCTCCCGAACACGTGCATGGTCCACCTCTGCACACCACATGTCCATAGCGTCGTGTCATCTCCTCCTATTATTATCCCTGAAAAAAACCGCAAAGTAATTATAAACAAAGGGCAGCAGCCTCCTCCCTTCACACCAACCTCCCATACCGTCACGAAGTCGTAATATGCGGTTCTTCCTCTTCCGATGTGAAGCATAATTGTGAAAAAACTTCGTGTTTCGATCACCACAGGAGACCCAAAACTGTTTAGCCCGTTGTTTCCAATAGCAGTCCTCCTGTTCCAACGTCTCACACAAGGTTTTTTCAACTTGCTTTCTCAAAACAATTGAAACTGGGTCTCTACAACCGCGCATAGCCTCAAGTTTCCTCTTACAGGAATCAATCTTCTTCCCAAACTTGTGGAATCTGTCACCTCCCCAACGTTTCAGCTCCTGTCCGCAATGATTGAGTCGGTCAAGAAAAGGCGACCCTGCCCATCTGCTCCAGGCATCCTCAAACGCCTGTTTGAAACCTTCATCTTTGAGCCAGCAATTCTCAAATCTGAAGCTACTGGCCCTAGTGCTCTCAATGACACCGTTGAACGAGAGGAGAAGGGCCGAATGATCCGACCACGTAGTCATAATATTATATAAATAGAAGCTAGGAAAAAGCGTTCTCCATCCATCTATTGCAACGGCTCTATCAAGACGTTCCTCCACCCACTCTGGGGTATTTTTCCTCCATTCCCAAGTAAAGGGATAGCCGCTCATACCAAGATCCATCAACTCACAAAAAGATAAAGCTTCGTTAAAACCGTCAATAAAGTAGGAAGGTCTAGGATTACCTCCCTTCTTTTCCATCGCAGCACATATGTCGTTAAAATCACCCATGACCATCCATGGAAGGGTGGACCCTCTTTTCAAACTCTTAAGTAAGTTCCAAGAATCTAACCGTTGGCTCCATTTGGGATGACCATAAAATCCGGTAAATCTCCATGGCCTATTCCCTTCGTTCAGCACGTTGACATCGATGTGATTCCTTGAGTACGATATCAAGCTTACCTTGCTCTTTCTGTTCCAGAAAAGAGCAAGTCCGCCACTTCTTCCAGAACTATCAACTGTAAACAAAGAGTCAAATCCCAATTTAGTTTTGACATCCTCTACTCTCTTCCTAGCACACTTAGTCTCCATGAGAAAGACCAAGTGGGGCCTTTAAGTAGATACCAAATCTACCAGTTCCTGCACTGTCCGGCGGTTGCCCAACCCGCGACAGTTCCAACTTAGGAGACTCATTGGTCTCGGCAGGCCTGGGACCCAGGACCCGCTGTTGGTAACATATGTGTATTCTCCGACACTGAAGCGTTCACCTCCACGATCATTTCTTGGTTAGCCCTTCTCTTCCGCCTGGCTGTTAAGCCTTGAATTTCTTCACCATTTTGTATGGTAGTGCCGCTCGAGGAAATCTGCCCCGCTCGGTCCCCCCAGCTTTCCTTGTCATCACGCAACCACCGTGCACCTATCTCAGCAACTTTTTTACGCCCAGCTCTAAGTTCATCACTGTAAGGCCAAAGCTCAAATGGAATGTCCGACTTTACTGCCGCTGCACAATGCTTATGCAGATGCCCCAGGATACCACAAAAATAGCAAAAATTTCCAAGTCTTTCATACTTGAATTGGACCCACGAGACTGTGTTATCCTTTTTAGTCAACTTCATTTTCCTCTTCAATGGGCGACGCACATCAATTCTCACCCGGATTCTTCGGAAGCTCTGCGGGATGTGAGTAGCGTTCTTCTCATCCAATTTCACAAAGACCCCTAAAAAGTTACCAATCGCCTCTAGTACCGCATTGCTCATGTAGCCATAAGGTAAACCGTGTGCCTGAACCCATACTTCCAGCCAATTTAGGTGCGAAGCCCTTACCTCATCGCCTGAAGTAGGGGCACAACAAAGAAGCGTTGCATTATCAAAGGCCCACGGTCCTTCAGACAAAATACGCTCAACGTCTTTTCTATGAAAGAAACGGAACCAAATCAAGCCATCCTCCCCCTGATTAATCTGCATTCCCAACGCCGGCCTCCAGACAGATGCCATCACCTGTTTGAACACTTCAAATTTGTATGGTTTATCCGTCAAAAGTCTTCCAACCAAGGTAAATGATTCGTCTTGAACCTCCTGCAGAACTAGAGACCCATCCGATCCGAACGAGATCCCAGTCTCCTCATCATTTAGGTCTAACTGATCCAGATCGGCTTGGATACCATTCAAGCCTTGATTATTCATTGCGACTCGATTGGAGAGGTGCAGAAATCGGATAAGCTCCACCACTGCTACCAAGCCGTCGCTGCTAGCCCACAAAGAAATGAATTAAATTTCGGAAGGTACTGGAATCTGTGCAAGAACTTGGATTTGGCCGTAAACCCTAATGATAGGGAAGGAATCGGAAAAAGAGTTGACTTCTCAATATAATCTCTTTTGTCTAATGATAGTATATATATTTTATACTCTCTCCGTCACATAAAACCTTTCTCCTTTCTTTTTTCATCCGTCCCATAAAACACTTCTCATTTCTATTAAAAAGTCACTTTTACCCCTTACTTTTTCATACCCTACCTATCACATCATACCTTTTTACTAATAATGTACCCATCAAATCCTATTTTTACCCATCACATCAAAGGACATTTTTGGAAATTCAATACCAAAATACACTTCCTTAAATCTCTTAAAAAAGTAAAACATCCCATGTTTCATGGGACGGAGAGAGTATTTTAAATCTATTTTAACCTTGTGCTTCCTAGCTAGAAGACTTTTTCTTTTAAGTTTAGTATTTTCAAATATTTATAATTTAGAATACATTTTAAATGAAAGCAGCAATTAGCTTCTAATAATTATTTATAATGTAATTTCAAAGATTTATTTGGAAAGTTTTTTAATTCAAATATGATAATACGTTTTTTATTATTATTACTCCTACGACTTTCATGATTGTTATTATTATTACTATTATCATCATCATTATTATGGATTACTACCTCCGTCCTAGTATATTTGTCCAGTTTGACTTTTTTGAGTCAAACTGGACAAACTTTGAACTCAAATTACTTTAAATTTATATTGCATATTAGCATAATGAAACATAATTTTGAAAGTTCTCAATACGATAAATCCAATAAAATCACTTTTATGTTAAAATACACTACGATTTTTATTTAATTGAAGCACAAAGTTTGTCCAATTTGACTCAAAAAAGTCAAACTGGACAAATACATCGGGACGGAGGGAGTATTACTTAATATTGATTATTACATTATTATAGTTACGTATAATGAAATTTTATAATTAAGTCATCTAAGTATTTTTTTAGAAAAAAGATAATCATGCAACATTGTGTTTATTGATTTATTTATTTAAACTTGAGCTCCAAAAGATTACAAATATTTTAATATTTAAAATAATAAGAAATTTTGAACTTTAGAATTACAAAGTAGGCATGCCAAGTATTAAATTAAAAAATTATCGGCAAAGATCGTTAACACTAGATGTCAATGTCAACTGACACTTGCCCATTTGAAACACTTCAGGTGTTCTTTTCGCAAAATAGATGATTTCTATCCACGCTTACCCACCCCTAAACCCTTGATAGTTGACTTTTATCGGTAGTCAACTTTTCCAAAAGGGGACAGTTTTCTCCGAGTGTCGTGTCGCTCGAGGAGTGAATGAAAGGATTTAGCTAATTTTTCTAATTAGGCAAAGGTTTGGGCGAGTCTGGAAGTCTTCTCGATTCAGTTTGAAAAGAAAATAAACTACACTGCTGAATGCTTTTTGAGAAAAAAAATAGTACACGTATAAGACTAGATTTAATTTTGAGTCAAGTCATCATCTGAGTTAACTATCGTTGTTACATATTTAATCAATAATTAGAATAATAATATAATTGTCACAAATATTTCATTAACTTATCATTTTCCAAGGTACCACAAATGTGTTCTAAAAAATTTGAGTTATTGATTTTATATCCTCATAACAAGGCAAAAACTAATTTCTAATAATTAATTATTTTTTCTCTCGACATAATTAACTAATTTCGCAATAAAAATAAAATGTAGAACAATTATTCCAAATTTAGCCTAGACCTTAATTTGGGCACTAACTCATACTCCAAATTTAGAACAATTATTCCAAATTTAGCCTAGATGTCATGGAGTACTAAATTAAAAGAACATTTTATTAAAGGTGTAAATATCATTCTCTCTTTTTCTTAAAACACTCTTTCTTTTATTTTTATTTTTTCCCAAATACTTTCACTTTCTATTAAAAAACAACTTTTGCCCTTACTTTTTTTAGTCCACCTGTCACATCGTATTTTTTCACTAATAATTTATCCATGACATCTTATTTTTACCCATCACATCAAGGATAAAATTAGAAACTCAGACACAAATGTATTCTCTTTATTTCTCTTAAAAGTCGAAAAAATGTCCGTTTTATGAAACAGATGGAGTAAAACTTAAAACCGAAAGCAAAGTCGGAGCCACTTCGGGACAACTAAAATAAAACTATACTAAAATATTACTCCCTCTGTCCCTCATAGATCTTCTCAATAGCCCTTTTTCTTTGTCCACAATAGATCTTCTCATTTCATTTTTTAACAATTAAAATAGCACAACTACCCCCACTTCCTTTATTTATTACACCTCACCCACCTCATTTAATACACTCCACCCATTTTTCATTAAGGATATTATGGTAAACTTTTACCTTTTTTCAACTCTCCTTAAAAACCACCAAAAGTCAAAATGAGAACATCTTAGGGGGACGGAGGGAGTAAAATATAACTAAAAACTGGAGCTAGAAAGGAGGTTTGAGCCGTAGATGACCCAGAAGAGGAGAGATGATGAAGAACTTCGCCGATTTGCGCCCTTATATAGGGATCAAGATTCCATGGCGGGGTTCCAGGCGGCCACCCTGCAAGTCACCCCAGCCTCCGGCCCCGGTTTTCCAAAAAAAAAAACAGAATGACATCACTGATGATGCGTTTTCCCTGAGCGGGCACCTGGGCGGCCGTCCGTCAGGCGCCCCAAGTGGCTCCGACTTTTGAAGTTCGGCTTTGAATTGCTGTGGCGAGTTCTACATTTTGTGAACATTTCCCCCCTACGTGGTTTCTTTCATAAATAAGCTGAATTTCTTAGTTGATCCAAAATTGGACAATATAAAAACACACTAAATATGAAGAAATAAGTGCGTACAAAACAGACTTACCAACCTCCCATCGCATCCCCATCCTATCTAATCCCTGCACCCCACCCTAGCCTCCATTCGCTTCCTTCAAATGTGTCGCTATTATACATTGCATAATAACCATATATTTTGAGGCCGAGGGGTGTAGGGGTAAGCTAGGGGGTTTAAAACTATCAATTTTTCAAATGGAGTACCGAAAATATTCAAAATGAACGAGTATCATATATTGACAATATATGTCAGTATCAACGAAATCTTATCAAAAAATTATTGTTACTTTAGTTTTTTGTTTTTTAAAACATCTACTCCGGTACTTTGGTTTAAATATATAGGGTGTAAATTACAAAAATTTTCAAACTACGGAAATTATAACAAAATTCTTCTTGGAAGCACATGTTTAAAATAAAATTGATGTATAAGATATACCTTCATTGGAATTCAAAAAACTTAATACCTTCGTTAGAATATGGTTATTATATTTTACAAATAAAATACCCCCTCTTTTCTAGAGTACGTATTTGTCTAGTTTTGACTTTTTACCGTCAATTATTATTAACTTTGACCTATAATTTCATAAAAATTACTCCGTATATGGTATATTGATTAGATGACACAATAACTTAAAAATATTTTACAAGATAAATCTAATAAAATTATTCTTGTATATATATAATCAACACTTAGTACGTATAGGTAGTAGTATAAATTTTATTTAACTAATGACCAAATTTAACAACAAAAAGTTAAAGTTAAACAAGTACTCTGAAAGAGAGATGGAATTCAAACCATGTACGATCTAAAGTTTTAAAATTTGATTTTATATGTCTCAAGCACAAATTTAAACCATGTACTATCTAAAGTTCAAGTTACTCACATAGTGAAATTTGCACTGAATAGGACTAAAACATAAGTCATTTCCCAATGTAGGACTTAAACTTTTTTATTCCTTCAATAGGACTATTTAATGACTAGGGAAAAGAATAATGTCCAAGTGATGCTAGACATTTACTTGAATAATGACTAATAGATAATGACCAATGGTCCTATATTGAAAAATAAAAACACATGGTCGTATATTGAGAAAGTCATTATGTTTCAGTCCTATTTAGGTAAATTACCCTTACTCATAATGAGAAAAATACAGAGTATATGAAATGTCTCATATGTATGGTACATGAAATTAAAGCTACAAAGTTGGAATTGGAGACTACCATTCTAATTCTGCTGTTTGGTTGCACTGGTTGCACAAAATATATAGATTTGGAATTGATAATGTGAAAAATGATTTGAAATCGAATAATAATTCAATTCCATCAAATCAATTCAATAAAATTTCAACTCTCAATTCAATTCTAATTTCGTAAATTCCGCGTACCAAGCGGACCCTAAGAAGTCAAGTGGAATCCCATATTTACCCTAAGAAGTCAAGTGGACAAATTTTAAGATTTTCGACACGGAGTACTCATTTGTGACATTTTTTTAAAGATGGAATATATTTTTATTACAAGCTAGATTCAAATGTAAGATAACTCCCAAGTAAAAGAATCCTTATAATTACTTTATTAGAGATCAGATCAGATTTTCAAGTTAATTTATTATACATTCTCTCTCTCAGTTATCTTGGAAGTTCACATTTATCGGGTCGATTGGTCCCTGATCTTGCAAACCTTACAGAATTACAGCACTTGTAAGTTATTTTCTTCTTTTTCGTTCTTTATCTTAGACATGAAATTCAACTTACACTTTGTAATATCTGTGGTCCGATCCAAAATTTACATTATGAACCCTATTTTATTATTTTAGAATATTTATGCTTCAAAATTAATGATGAATTTAAAAATATGGAACCCTAAAAATTTAGTTGGCCACTTTGCAGACCCTCCCAGCCACCCATGTATCTGTCTCAAAATAAATCTTGATCCGTGTTATTGTAGTAGAATTATGTGAATGAATTTATTAAACTAACACATCATATATATATATACATACATACATACATACATACATATATATATATATCCATGGTTTGCTTTTCAGAGAACTACATGACAATGACATAAGTGGTGAAATTCCTCTAGAGCTTGGCAACTTAGCAAACCTGGTTTCTTTGGATCTCTACAATAACAAATTGACCGGCATGCTGCCTGCTTTGCACCAGTTCACAAAGCTTGTTTACATGTATGTAAATGCACCGATTTTTATAATCCATTTCCTTTCTATCATTTTGATTTTTATTTTCATGAGTACAAAACTTTGTTGAAATTTTGAAGGAGGCTCAACAACAACCTCTTGAGTGAATCTATTTACATTACAATACAAAGCCTTACTGCGCTCCAAACTCTGTAAGTAAAATGCGTGACATTGCATGCATAATTTATATATGTCTTTCGTTCAAAGATGAACATGCTAGTTTTTCTAATATTGTGTGTGTGTGTGTGTGTGATATAATTAAATACCTTTACGTGCAGGGATCTCAGCAATAACCAATTCAGCGGTTCACTTCTTATGGATTTCACACTCATGACTAGTCTTAGGACGGTGTACGCACTCATCATATGCATAATCTTCCTCTCTAATTGTGTTTTTTTTTCATTTGTTGGTTAAATGAATAATTTATTAATTGTTATTATTAATGCATTGCATTGCACGTTGTTTTCAGGAAACTCAACAATAACAAACTCACGGGTCCCATTCCTCCCGAACTGGGTAGCATTGAAGGCGGCCTTGACACTCTGTACGCATGCGTCTTTCTGATATACCTAGTGCTTTTTTTCAATTCGTTAAGTTAGTTGAAACAGATAAAGATTTTTTAAAAAAATGGAGGACATCGTACCAATTGGGATACCTACTCTTTTCCGTTCGTAAAATTGATAGTCTCTACTACGGTAAACCTCTCCGGCCTCCAGTTCCAACTCTAATCAATTCCCCAACAACGTCAATTGATACAATGCTTGTAGAAAACATTGTTCCCAAACAAGATCAAAACCACATGTGTTACATACTTTATATCATTTATTTATTAAATCTAATATTATTACTCTATTAATATCGTATTCTATCTCTTTTTTATCTTTTCACTTCCTTCAATTTTTTGGATGTCACTAAGTAATCTTCTTATTTCCTTGTAAAGAAAGAATGTCATATATAGTTCACAAACATTCATTATTTCTCCTCATTATTTAATCATTCAATGACATTAAATTTTCTATTACATCATAATTATTCCTTAGTAATCTACTCATTACGTCATATTCTAGGAATTTGTCCGTAATTGGCAGTCAATCGGCAATCCAAGAAGCCGGGAGGGGCTGGGGTAGAAGGTTTAAGGAGGGTAGGAACCATATATACTCTAGGTGCTTCAATTAGATCGAGTTCCATAATATGAAAATTGTGTCCTAAAAGATAGGGGAATATTCAAATCACCCTTACCTCAAACCCTCTAATACTTACTTTGCCCCATGTGAAAAGGACCCTGCTACATTTACATCAAAATTTGTACTCCAAACTCACACTAAAGGTATACATCAATATTTTGATGATTTACACTGATATGTGCGTTAATGAAAACTATCATTACACCAACACAAAATATTGGTGCACACCTGCGGTGTACAAAATGAAATACAAATCCTTAAAGTACAAGTAACTTTATCCACCTGAAAATGCATATTTGAGGGGGGCGGGGGGGAGCATATATTCCGTCCGTCCTAAAATGTTTTTCCCACTCACTTTTAACCGGTCAAACTTTAATCACTTTCTTTACTTATTTTCGTTAGATATTTGATAAAATAATATAGTCTTGTCACCACTTGTTTTGTAGAACTTTTGATGTAGTTTTTAAATATATAAATTTTATTTTTAAATTTTACACTACAATCAAATAAATTGAATTGAAAATAAAGTCGGTCAAACCTCATAAAATGAACTGGGAAGATCATTATAGGACGGAGGGAGTATGAATTAATATGACACATGTTTTTAATAATGCATTATGCTTTTCAGGGATCTGAGCGGCAACTGCCTCACGGGTTCCATCCCTAGAGCTTTGGCCAACATTTCTTATGTGTACGCACCAGCTTTTCTAATTTTTTTACGGAGTATTTGGTTAAATGTGGGGTCGACCTTGCATTGTTAGCAAAAATAAGAACTGCTAAAGAGGTAAGAACCGTAAGACACGAGTTCGATTCCTTACAACTACGCTGGGAGGCAACTATGTTAAACATAGAGCCTCTGTAAGTACCAGATGCAGACCGAGTTCCACTCTTTGCCACTTATCTACGATCAATTTCTATTTTATTAATTATTATTATTGTATTGAATTGCATTGCACGTTGTTTTCAGGAATCTCAGCAATAACAATCTCACGGGTAACTTTCCTCACGATTTTGCTGTAGGCCGCCTTAAAACTCTGTACGCATGCGTCTTTCTGATATACGTAGTACTTTTTTTCAATTCGTTAAGTTAGTTGAAATAGACAGACTTAAAAAAATGGAGGCCATCGTACCAATTGGGATACCTACTATTTTCCCTTCGTAAAATTGATAGTCCCTACTACGGTAAACCTCTCCTCCACTTCCAACTCTAATCCATTCCCCCACCACGTCATTTGCACCTCGCAAATTTAATTGACGCATTTATTTCTATTAGGCTCAGGTCATCCGTAAAATCGGTCCGTAATTATGTACTACTATAGAACCAAAAAGAGCAACACCCCAACCCAACCTCGTCACACTCCACTCACAAAGAAAGAGAAAAGCCACACAGAGGAATCACAATGAGAAGAAGGGTTTTTTTGCACGGTTAAAACACAAGCACACACCATCACTATATATAGTAGAGATTATGGAGGTAATTAAAGCAAGCTTAATTGGGTTAACGAATATAAGACGAACTTGAGTAAATGAGCTGCTAGGTCGGATGTCAAATTATTATTAATATGTTTGGGCCAACCCCAAATAAATTAAGAGTGTTCATCATAATATGACAAGGAAGTCGATCTTGGGGTGCCATGTATCATGTCCAAGACCTCGCCCATGTCTTTTTTTCCTTTTAAAATTGATTAACAATACATTTCAATTGATAGAATTTAGGATGAGACAAGAATAACTGGATTGGACAATAAGACACTTGGGTTGAACCACATTAAAAGATTGAATCCAATCGATTAGTTAGTTCAAGTCAAGAATTTATATACCAATTATTTTACTCTCGAATTTCTAATGTGGGATGACTCTCTAACATCAATGCTACCATATTAATAGTGAAAGTTGAAAAATCTTTAATCTAATGCTACCACACACACACACACATATATATATATCATTAAAGTTTTATCCAAAACTAAAATGCTTATAAAAAACGTTCTTACCAATCACCGGAGAGCATATATCAATTAGGCTTTGTTTGGTAACAGCTTTTTCGATTAGCGTTAGCGTTTTGGATAAAATTTTAATGGTGCAGATTAATTCTGAAAACGCTAACGCTAAAGGCTACCGTCGAATAGCTTTTTCAAAACGCTAACGCTAATCTCTAACGCTGATGCCAAACGGGACCTTAATATGACATGTTTTTAATAATGCATTATGCTTTTCAGGGATCTGAGCGGCAACTACCTCACGGGTCGCATCCCTAGTGCTTTGCTCAACATTGATTATGTGTACGCACCAGCTTTTCTAATTTTTTTTATTGAGAAATGCTAGAGTCACAAATATTTCGGTCACAAAATACACAAACTTACCATTTGTGTCTTTAAATGTTTACTTTTTAATTATTCAACATCATTTTATTAATTTCATGAAGTGCAAAAATGGCAAGGTTGTGTATTTTGTGTCCGAAGTGTTTGTGACTATAGCATTTCTCTTTTTTATTTGGTTAAATGTGGGGTCGACCTTGCCTTGTTAGCAAAAGTAAAGAGTGCCAAACAGATAAGACATGGGTTAACTATGTTAAATATAGGATTTCTCTAAGTATCAGATGCAGAGCTCCAATCTTTGTCACTTATTTGCGATTAATATCTAATTTAATTCGTCTAAGTGACCGTACGATCAGGTCTGAGAGGCCCTCGGGGATGGGCTTCATCTTTTTTTTATCATTTGGTTAAATCATTAAGTACTGAACGATGTTTTTTAAAAATGGTTGAAGTTTGATTGAATTCATTCCGTATTGTCAAGAAAGTTAAAAGAGTAAATTTTGACAACCAATTTTTCAAAGAGAAATTTATCTAAATAGGATTAAAACATAATGACTTCCCAATATAGGACTATATATTTTTATTTCCCTATGTAGGACCTTTGGTCATTATCAAGTAATCATTATTCCACTAGGTCATTATTAAGTCCTATTTAAAGAATAAAAAAGTTTAAATCCTACATTAGGAAAGTCATTATGTTTTAGTCCTATTTAGTGCAAATTAATTTTGACCATCTTTAAAATTATCTTAGCAAATAAGTAATATAACTTGAGCAAAATGCTCCTTAAATTAAACATTTATTGATTATAAGTAATACTACCTCCGTTCCAAAAAGATTTACACGTTTTGATTAAAGTTGAAATTAAGGGATGGATAATTTTGTGTTGACTTTCCAAAGATACCCTTAATGTGATGTGTAGATTATTAGGAAAAATGTATGCTGTGATAGGTATGATTTGAAAAAGTAAGGGGTAAAAGTGAGTTTTTAATAGAGCAATGCTATGTTCACAAACAAAATACTCACAAACTTCACAAACTTACTATTTATGATTTAAAATTTTATTTTAAAATCATTTTAGACCATTTAATTTTATGCATGGAAGTTCACAAATAGTAAGTTTGTGAAGTTTGTGACCATTATGTTTGTGAACCAAGCATTTCATTTTTTAATAGAAATAGGTAGAAGATTGTGGGACACAATTTTTTTGAAAAGTGTAAATCTTTTTGGGACGGAGGGAGTATTATATTCTAAAACTATTACTCTAGTAATATATACTCCATATTTATTCTTATGTGTCAGAAATTTGTCACGCAACTGTTTAGATCTGAAACACAATCCATTCAAGGACAATCCAGGGTATGCTCTTTCCAATTCGTGTTGTTATTTTTCAATTTTTGCTCATTGATTTTATTGATGTATGTACCTTTTAAAAGTATATATCCTAGCCCAGCAATCTGTCACGGGGGGTTTGTTTCAACCTCTTAATGGTTCAGATGTCTGAATGGTTCATCACTTAATGGTTCAGATTGTTTGTTTCAGCCTCTTAATGGTTCAGATGTCCGAATGGTTAAGAGATTTGCCTCTGAATGGTTAAGTATAATACAGAGTCTGAATGGTTAAGACCTTTTATCTGAATTGATCAGACATTTGGCTCTAAATAGTTAAGCAATATACTAGCTCTTAATGGTTCAGACCTCTTACTGGTTCAGCACTTACCTATTCTATTCAGAAGTTGCCAAATAGCCTCTTACTCTAAAGTCCTAAATGACACAACCAATTACAAAAAATAACAAATAAATCAAATTGAATCTATTGTATTTTTTTTAGAGTAAATTCTATAATTGGTCCTTTATAACCGGGAGGTTTTCCTATTTAGTCCTCTATTATCAAATATTATCCCAGTGGTCCTTCTTTTATGGGCACCTTTCCACAAATAGTCCTTTTTTTGATCTTCTATCATGTTGCTGTTAATTTGAGGGTTAAAAGTGCAATTTCACAATGATAATATATCTTTTTTGTCATACACAATTCCAAAGGCTGTTCCGTTTGCATCGTTTGTGAATTACAGTCGCTTTTTACGAAAACGATAGTCTACAAATGTGATCTTTCGTCAGAATCCTAGCCCACAATCATAGTCATTATTTTTGTGTTATCCGCTTAACCAATATCAGAACACGTCACTAGACATAATGTTGATGTCAAATTATACTTTTAGCCTTTAAATTAAGGAAAAATTACCCAAAATAATCCCAACTTTACTCGGTTTTTCAAAAATAATCCCACCTTTCACTGTGATGCATAATAATCCCAACTTTACTAAATTTGCCAGTTTTGGGTCGCCGTTAAGTTTCTAACGGAGGGATAACGGAAATGCCCGTTTTAGGCAACAAAATGAAAGTTGGGATTATTTTTGATGAATTTTTGTTTTTTAATTTTTATTGAAATTTTTTGAATTACTTTCAACCTCCATTTCTTTTTCTTTTTTAAAGATTATTCTTACCTTAAAAAAAATAGATATAAAAAATAATGAAAATAAGAAAAATAACTAAAACCATACAAAATTAATCAAATAAATAATGTAATATTTATTTTATTTCTTACCAGTTTCTGTTTAATTTCTATTGATTACATTATTTATTTGATTAGTTTTGTATGGTTTTAGTTATTTTTCTCATTTTCATTATTTTTTATATCTATTTTTTCTAAGGTAAGAATAATCTTTAAAAAAGAAAAAGAAATGGAGGTTGAAAGTAATTCAAAAAATTTAAATAAAAATTTCAAAAAAAAAATTTAAAAACAAAAATTCATCAAAAATAATCCCAATTTTCATTTTGTTGCCTAAAACGGGCATTTCCGTTATCCCTCCGTTAGAAACTTAACGGCGACCCAAAACTGGCAAATTTCAGTAAAGTTGGGATTATTATGCATCACAGTGAAAGGTGGGATTATTTTTGAAAAACCGAGTAAAGTTGGGATTATTTTGGGTAATTTTTCCTTAAATTAACACCAACACGGCAGAAGATCAAAAAAAGGACCATTTGTGGAAAGGTACCATAAAAACAAGGACTACGGGGGTAATATTTGATAATAAAGGACTAAATATGGAAACCCCCATGTTATAAAGGACCAATTATGGAATTTACTCTTTTTTTTATAAAGATCTTCTTTCCATTTCTTACTCTGTTGTTTTTTTTCTCTTTTCTCAGAGTTGTGGCGGATAACAACAACCCAGCACGTTGTGGTTAGTTCTCGATGGCGAACAATGACATTTATACGTGGGAACGTATGCATGTGATCGTGTGTTCGTCATTGATCATCATCGTCGTCGTCTGTTTTGTCATGCAAGCTTCCTTTTAATTAAGTGTGTTTTGTTTTGGGGACTTCAGTACGTGTGTCGACAAAACTATAATTAATAAGTGTCATGTGTGAGAAATTGTTGCCAATATATACAGGGAGTACTTGCTTGTATTTTCACTCTTTTTTCGTTTCCACTGTGTGTGTTATTAATTCTATGAACATTTCTTTGTATGTCTTTGACCACATTATTATGTGTGTGTCCAAATTTGTCGTTCGGAGTTAATATTTGGTTCAAGGTGTATTTTACTTTATTGAAAATTAAGACGAAAAAAAGTACTATGGGTGGGTTTGGTGAGGGGGGAATATTTTCATAGAAGAATATTTTCTGAATAAAATGTGCAGAAAACAATAATGGGAAAATATCTCTATTTTGAATTTTCTTGGAGATTAGAAAGACTCAACATGCTTTATATAGCTAGGAAGAGAGCAAAATCTAAATTTTTATTCCTGCAATTATTATATTCTTACTATGACAAGAAAAAGAAAAAACTAAGAAATTAAACACTACAAGAAAAATGCTCTTTAATGTGAGTATAAATCATAGTTAAAGTAAAGAATACTGTCATTAATACATTTTAATGAGAGGAAATTTACTTTCATTAACCGTCATCATAGGGCATAGACTCCGTAGTTAATTACATATAATGACAGATTACAAGTCCTCTCATTAATATTATTTAATGAGAGTATTTTTACTTTC
Organism: Cuscuta campestris; assembly: GCA_900332095.2. Lineage (NCBI taxonomy): Eukaryota > Viridiplantae > Streptophyta > Magnoliopsida > Solanales > Convolvulaceae > Cuscuta > Cuscuta campestris. The sequence continues at coordinate 3,939,103 of OOIL02003813.1, forward strand.
ATCAAAATGCTCTTTTTATGTGGAAAAATCATATTTTTTATGATTAAAAATACCGTCACTAATATATATATTTTTATTTTTACCCTTCGATTTTATTTGATTATTATTCTACCTCCACTCAAGCATATGTGTTCCATCTCCACTCAGAATGCACTCTCATAGCTAGTACGGAGTATATTCTAATTTATTACCCTTCGATTTTATTTGATTATTATTCTAATAATTTTTGTGTTGGTAAATTATGACTTCAGTGTGAGTTTTTGTGTGATAGGAAAGTCATGGAATATATTATATTTAATCTAATTTGATGTCATTGTGTTGTAAGAAATTCAATGGTGAAAATTAAATAGGCACTGTGATTTGAAAATGCATTGTGTTGATCTTAGAATGCATTAGTGTATTAGTGTTAGTCTCAGAATGAAGAGTAACATAAACAAGTCCTTAGCTTGTTGGTTAAGCTCTTATGACAACTTATTGAAAAATTGAAGACCCTGGCCTGCTGCCCATTCCTACACTTGCAAACCCCAACTATACATGTACAAATAGCTATTAGGCACAATCAAAACAAAGCAAAAGCCAAAAATACATATTATTCATAACAACAACCCTGTTGAGTCCCACTAAATATATTCATAATAGAAGCAAATAAGCCCCAAATTTGAAATCTATATAAGCAGCGACTTTCTAGAAAGCGTAAAATGAATTTGAAAACACATTTGCCTATGTAGGATTCGAACATACATCCGTACCACATACCGCTCTACCATTTGAGCTAATAGGCAGCAATTTGTTTTTCATAGATTCCTTTATATCTTGCACAAAAACAAAAATTTATAATAAAAGAAACTTTGAATGGACAACAAATTAAAAGACAACTAATGCGATTGAAGCATAGCTCAGTCTAATTAAAAACACAAGAAGTAGCACAATGTCACTTTAATGGACATGAACACATTGAATAATCAATTAGAGTACCGTCCAGTTCATCCTTTATGCGACACTTTGATCTGCAAATGCATTATCTTAATTTTAATTGTATACTTTTACATGCATATCAAGAGCGTATGTTATGCATTTAAACATGAAAAAGACTTTCGTTCAACTACTCTTCGTAGTTTCAAATTGCACTTGGTTTTCTTTCGGGCATTTTCACAAACACTTTATGTGCAAAAGTATTTAAAAAGAAAGGGGAAATAATATACAACTCATGTAAATGAACTACAACACGAAACAACTGAAAACACAGGAAATATCATAAACTAGTGAAATTAGCAAAACACATCAAATATTCAATTATTGTACCCATCAATTTTCTCTTTTTTGCAACACGGTGAAATGATAATGCAGTCCATTACTCTAGTAGTGCATTACTTGAATCTGAAAATGTAGCAAACGTAAATATAAGAAAACATAAGGGAGGAACTAAAAAATTAATTCAACAATTGTAACATATGCATAAGGATATTGCATAGAACGTAAATTTTAGAATACAAAAAGGTGAAATTTGATAGTGTAATTCCATTTGGAATTTTAATTCCAGAACTATGAATGTCAAATAGCATAATATTATCAAAAATTTAGAAACAAATAAATAGAAAAGCTAATGAGAAGAAAAATTTACCTAGAGGGAGAGACGAACTGCTAAATACAACCCCCGATCTTCCAAAACCTCTCGCTGCAAGATTAGGTCGATTAGAACCCCTCTCGTTCTCAATCAGGAACCAGATCTGTGAAGAAGAAATGTCAAAGCAATGATCCTCAGTCTTTACTTTTTGATCAGATAATATCCTTACTACAAAAGGAAACATGAGCATAAAGAGAGAGATTCTGCCTTAATTCTGCGGATCGTTCAATACAAAATACGAGAGAGAAAAGGTTGCAATGTTAAATCTCTAAATTGCCCATTCCTATTAGCGTATCTCAATTTCTGAGTAGATCTAAGGGTCTAGAAACATTCTCATTTCTTTCATTAGATGTTATCCTCACATGATCTCAACTCTATACATACATACATACATACATACATACACACACACACACATATGTATGTATGTATGTATGTATGTATGTATATGCATATGTATATGTACGTATGTATATGTGTGTGTGTGAAATTTGTTACAAATAGCATCAAAACTTAACATTTTTTCTAAATGGCATCAAATAATTTTTTTCCAAAACTAACATTAAATTAAGTGAAATTTGCACTAAATAGTACTAAAATGTATGTCATTTTCTAATGTACTCCGTAGTACTTACACTTTTTATTTCCTAAATAGTAGTCTAATAATGTGTAGTGGCGGGAACAATGTCTAGTAATGGTAGATATTTAGTTTGAACAATATCCAGTGGCGGTGGACATTTACTTGAACAATGACCAGTAGTCAATGACTAGTGATAGTACATTAGAAAGTAAAAACATATGGTAGTATATTGAAAAAGTCACTATGTTTTAGTACTATTTAGAAAAATTTCTATTAAATTAATTAGTTAATTATTAATAGTACCCATTTACGAAAATACCCTTGTATCTTAATTATTTTATACTCCGTATAAAATAATTAAGATATCTCCCTTTTATCAATTCCCTCTTTCTTTGATTCGTTGGCGTTGTATTTTTTTATGGACATTGTAAAAAATATGGATATTGTTCACTGTTCTGAAACATTATAAAAATTATGGACATTATTTACTAAGCGTGGACATTGATGGCCAATGTAGTGGGTACCCATAATTGCGACAATGTCTTTTTTTCAACCGACAATGCTTGACAATGGATATGTAGAGATTAAAAACAATATTGGACATTATTATAGTGAAACCGCCTAAGTTATTAAATCATGCATAATGGACAATAAGGAAGTGGTGGCGGGACACTCAAATCGACATTTGTGATCGGCGGCTGGTGAAGGACAATAGGAAGTGATGAGTCAACTAAATATAAAATTATATAAAAGGCATTTAAGTACACTAGAATTAATAATTAATTAATTAATTAGTACTAGCTATGGAAATTAAAATTTGTGGTGCTATATATAAAAATTTACTATATATTTTAGTGTTATTTAACTAAACTTTCCTAGTTAATTACTCCGAAGTAATAACTTGATTTCCCCTTCTTTTGCGGATTTAAATGGAGAGTTTTTATTCCTTCTTTTTTTTCTTTTGAATTCCCTTCCTTTTTCTTTGTTTTCAAATCACCAGATTACTTTTACACCCTATTTTCTTTGTAAATAAAGTGAAGGTAAACACTGTAATTCCATTCCCACTGCTATGTCCCTGCTTACGTAGAAGTACAAATACTTATTTTTTCAGTTTTAGGAATTGAATTTGGATTTGAAATATTCAATTTAAATTTCATGTTTAAAAATTCTTAAATTTTAGATTTAGATTTGTATCAAATTTTTCTAATTTTTAATTAGTAAACTTAATTGTAAATCTATGTATCTCTCTTTGTGATTTAAAATCTAAAATTAAAATTTTTGAAATGAAAATCTATGAATTCAAATGAAATGTTAGTTTCCAAATAAGACTTTGTACAACACATTTACTATACAAAAAGAGAAAGAAATAGAATCAAAGAATTAAATAATACTCCACCGTCTCGAAAAACATGGGAGTTTTGATTTTGAAGTGAGATTTAAGGAGAGTGTATTTTTGTATTGAATTTCCAAAAATGGGAAGAATTTGGTTTTTCCTCCCATTAGTACTTTTTGCCTTCTCATTTTCCTTTCCTTCCACTTTTCTTTTCTTCCTTAACCAAACAAGAAAAGTGCTTTCATTTTCTTTTTCTTTCCCTCTCAAATTCCTTGAACCAAACATAGTGTAAATGTACACCACTTTGGACTCCATTTATAAAAATCCACTTTGGATAGAGAGGAAAAGAAAAGAAAAGTGGAAGGAAAAGGAAATGAGAAAACAAAATATATTAAGAGGAGGGAAAACCAAATTCCTCCCATTTTGGTGAGGAAAATGAGAGAAAACCATTTTCTTTTCTTTTTCTTCCAAATTCCTTGAACCAAACATAGTGTAAATAAAATTTACGAAAAAAATTAAATAAAAACTTTAAAACTAACTTAATTAGATGGGGTCTTATTAATTTTTGTTGGGGGTACACATACATAACTTTTTTAAAAAATAATTTTAACTTATAAAATAAATTTAGTAGGGGGCATTAGGCCCCAACTAATATTAATTAGATCCGCCACTGTCCACGCCTCTGAATGGGTATGAAACTTGAATGAAATTGGGAGTGAGAATGGTGGATTAAGAAAAGAGGATGGCAAAAGGTCAATTTTGCTTTATTAATCCTATACTTTCATCATGGGGCCTATGAGTTTTCCCCCCCTATATATATTGAACATTGAAGATGGGCTGTGAAAGAAGGGAAATACGCAAAACGAGGGGCTAATTGAAGAGTACTCTTCTCTTCTAATTAGTGTAAGAGAGAAAAAATAAAATTGTACGGAGTAGTATACAACTGTAGTTGTATATTCGACAAGGCGATAATAATGTGGCTTGCAGATTCGGTCGTCAAGCGAATGTTGTTGTTGTCGTCGTCGTCACTTGTTCTGATGTCATCTGTCTCTGCCATCGTTCTGGAAGGTTTGTTAATATATATACCGTTAACATTTTTCCTCCATGACTGAAAATACTCCGAGCCGGGGTATTTTTTTTCCTCTTTTATTTTAGTTCTGATTAAAATAAAAGAACTATTATAATAGTATGTAGTAACAAAAAAAAGAGGGAATGAACTAAAAAAAAAGTGTGTGTGTGTGTGTGATGGAGGAACAGGTGATGCTTTGATGGAAGTGAAGAAGAGTTGGAAAGATACAAACAAAGTTCTGAATAGCTGGAATAATACAGCTCAGAGCGATCCCTGCAACCCCCAACCGTGGGACTATATTACATGCGGAGACTACGAAAACACTGCCGGTGATTCAATTGAAGTTGTTACCGAGATGTATGTAAGTTGTTCGGGCGGTCCCAAGAAATTTTAATTTAATTACTCCCTGTGCCGCCCGGCCTTTGAATTGAATTTAGGATGTGGTATGGATAACTGGATTGGGCTATAACACACTTGGGCTAAACCACATATAATACCGATTATTTTGCTCTCGAACTTCCAATGTGGGATGACGACACTCTGATGACCTCTTCTTCTTGTTTTTTTTTTAATTTTAAATTAGTAATATCACAAATGCGGGATTAACCGGTCAACTGGGAGGCCTGTTTCCTCCTCTTGCCAATCTTTCTCATTTAGAGTTATTGTAAGTTTCTTCTCCTGGTCTTATCTTCTTCTTCTTCTTCTTCTTCTTCTTCTTCTTTTTTTTTTTAAATTCAAGTCTCCTTGCTTGGGGCTTGGAAGTGTGTCCCGACCCGTGGGCGGGGCTCCAGTCATTACCATCGGTCGGGATGCAAACCGGTCGCAGCGTCCTCTGTGTCGGGGTGGCAGATCCTCCGGGACGGTCCACGTGATATTGGGCCTTTATCCCAATAAAATTTGAAAGAAATGATAATAGAATTGTGTGAACTGATTGTTAATTACCACTCCCATTCAATCTCTTGGTTTCTAGGGATCTACAAGGAAATAACCTATGTGGTGAAATTCCTCCCGAGTTGTTCGACTTACCTCTTCTAACGGAATTGTCTCTGGACAATAATCAATTGACCGGTATCATCCCTGAAAATGTAGGCCAAGCTCCAGAACTTGCTACTTTGTAAGCGCCGCCCCGATTATTATTATTATTTTTGTTATTGTTATTATTATTATTATTTTAAATTTTTGGTTGAATTTTGAAGGAGTCTCAAAAATAACTGGTTGAGTGGTACTATTCCTGAGTCAATAACCAACATTAGTGGTCTCTTTAAACTGTAAGTAAAACGACATGGATTCCGTGTTTTATTTAATTAAATAATTAATTAAATTTATCCAAAATTATTTGTGTGATTCTTTTCAGGGATCTCAGCCAAAACAAGCTTACCGGTCCCATCCCTAAATCAAATTGGGGAGGCTTCCTTGCACATCTGTAAGAACACTGATTGTTTTAATTTCATCTTTTTTCATTTAGCTAAATAAATAAATATATAACATTATGCTGTAATTATTATTAGAGATTCATTATTATAATTTCGTTCCCTTCTATCTTTATGATTTTTTATTTTAACTTTTGGATGAATTTTGAAGGTATCTCGGATATAACAGTTTTAATGGCAGTATTCCCGACTCATTTACCGAGCTCCCTAATTCTGTCGTAAATCTGTAAGTAGAATGACGTGTTTGAATTTAACTAGGAGTAATTAATTACTCCCTCCATCCCTAAATATTTGTCACACTTTGTTCTAAAGTCAAAATATCAAGTTTTTTCAATTCATTTTATTTACATATTGGTATGGAAATAAAAAAATAAAATTTACATATCAAAAATTACATGAAAAGTTCTTCTAAACAAGAGGTGTCAAGAATATTTTATTTTATCAAATAACCAATGAAAACGTAGAAATAAAATAAAGTTCCCGCGACTAATAAAAAAGCAAGTGTGATAAAATATTTTGGGACAGAGGGAGTAATTAATTAATTACTTCGTACTTGCTTTCATAAAAAATTATAGTTTGTGAAGTGTGTACGCGTGAACTAATTAATTAACTTTGTCAATAATGTACGTACGTATTGGATGATGCTTTTCAGGGATCTCAGCAATAACAAACTCAACGGTTTCATCCCTCCGATGGATCCCATGGGATTTTTTCAAACTGTGTAAGCATGTGCTTTTTAATTAATTAAATTAATTAGCTTGATCTAATTAATTAGCTTGGTTCTGTTGAGAATGCGATCTTAGGAGAGAAATGAGAATAAATCTGGTGCTTTAGATTGTGAGATTTAAGGGTCAGGATTGCATCAAAATTTGATGCACCACAATGATTTGAAAATGCATCACGTCGAAATGCACCAAAATCCACTGAAAATGCACTATCTCAAAATCTGAGCGCAGGATGCAATCTGAGCCGCACGATGCATCAAATCCAACGGCTAGATTGTACTTTCATTTCTCTCCACAAGGTGCATTCTTACAGGAACCGCCCCCTATATATATATATATATATATATATATATATATATATATATATATATATATATATATATATATATATATATATATATATATATATATATATATATATATATATATATATATATATATATATATATATAGCGTTTTTATATTTGCTAAATCAAAAAAATGTTTGGGTCGGGCTTGAGTTGAACCGGGCACCTAGTAGAAACTTTGGAATAATGATAATAAAATAAAAGGAAACCAAAGATTTTTAAGATTTTTTGTCATGTATAATATTTGGAACCTGATTAGTTTATAAATTTATTTTGGTCATTATATGACTTTTAAAGTTGAAATCAATTTAAAACGCATATATATATATATATATATATATATATATATATATATATATATATATATATGGGTTCGTTAAATAAATATTTGTGGTCTTTCAAATTTTACTAATTTTCTTTGTCTTTGACAACAAGCTAGCTAAGCACACTAATTTAGTAAAAAATACTTTCATGCCTCAGAGATTTGTCATACAACTGTCTAGATCTTGATGGAAATACACTGAAAAGCACCAAAACAAGGTACTCTCTTTAATTTCTCCATTTGTACGTTTCGCCCTTTAAGGGTACGGGTGTTTTGGCACTAATTCAAATTCTTTGATTGGTATGTTCGGAAACTCGGATTTGGGTAGGGGTGTAAACGGATATTAATCGGATCGGATGTGCCATTACCAAATCCGTATCCGTTTATTTTTGTCGGATATCGAATTTGGATACGGATCTTGAGGGATACTGAAAATCAAAACCGTATCCGCATCCGTCGGATATCGGTCGGATATCGGATAAATCCGTATCCGTTTCTAATTTTTAAAATCAAATTAAACAATACTTTAATTTTAAATTAGATTAAAGTCAAACTATTATTAAATCAACTGTATGTTGGTATGAGATTATTATTTTCTTTGTTTTCATGATTTATAATATTTTACGATAACTTCATATGATAAAACGATATACACAGCACACATATACACATATTTCTATATGTCTGTATTTATTTTTGTGTGTACACATTTATTTTGTATATAAAAATGTCTTATATTTTGAAATATCAATAGAGAAACAAATTATAAACATAAAAAATTAGGAAAAACTATATGTAACGGATCGGATATTCGGATAAACGGTTATTTAAACGGATGCATATCCGGATCGGATTTTAAACGGATCGGATATACAATTACCAGATCCGTATCTGTTTAGTAATCGGATATCCTTAATCGGATACGGATAATATCCGTTTAAAACAGATGCGGATATTTTCTCTTTAAACGGATACGGATGCGGACGGTAATCGGATTTTCGGCTATCCGTTTACAGCCCTAGATTTGGGTTTCAAATCTAAATTTGGCTCAAATTCTTTGTTTGAGAAACTTAAAATATTTGAATTTGGATTTGAGTCAAATTCTTCTAGTTCATAACAAATTTATGCGTGCTTAGTAATTAATAACAATTGATTTTTTTTTCGTTTTAGGAATGTCACGTTGTTACCCAACGACCCAAATGGTTGTCCTCAATCCTAGACGACCGTGAACGAGAATTGTAAATGCATGAGAAAGTACTGTGCAATCATCACCATCCTATCATCATCTCTGTTTAGTCATATTTCCTTATAATTGTGTGTGTTGCATGTGTGTGTGTGTTGTACGTATGTGCACCGACCAAACAATATGGTTTTGGTTTAAATATGTTAATAAGCTGCATGCATGTATGTCTCTGTGACAACTTGTAGCAGTGTTGCATGTACCTGTTTGTATTTCACTTTATGTTTCGTTGTTGCATGTGTATTGTGCGTGCGAACGTTTCCTTGTTTGATCTTTAATCCAATTATTTCTATCTCTTTCTTCAACCTATTCGTATTATTCGTTACCTTTTCTTATTGAAATCAAATCAGGCCAGATCAGATGAGAAGAAATATAAATAACTAATTACATAATTCAAGTAGATATAAAAATGATCAACTATAATTAAAAGAAATATTTTATACTCCCTCCGTCCCATGAAGAAAGGGATATTTGACAAAAGTGGAAAAATAAGGGAGGGATAATTTTGTGTTGACTTTCCAAAAATACCCTTAATGTGATGGGTAAAAGTGGAATGTGATGTATAGATTATTAAGAAATTAAAAAGGTATGATGTGATAGATATGACATGAAAAAGTAAGGGGTAAAAGTGGTTTTTTAATTGAAATGAGAAGGAAATGGTGTGATACCATTTTTTTGAAACGTGAAGGACCTTTTGGGACGGAAGGAGTATTAGATGTTTTTAACTTATAAGAAATTTTAATTTGTGTTTTTCACTCTTCCATCTTATTTTCAATATAATTTTGAATATACTGTTACACTTTCTATTTCTTTCTTGTATTATTTCCTTATCACATTTAAGATAAATAATGAATATCTAATAAATAATCAAATAGTTAGGCAATACTCATATTTTTAAAAAGTAAAGACTTTGTAATGTGTTCTTATAATATAATACTCTGTAATTCTTATGTAACACGTCACACTTATATTTATTTGATTGAAACGAGAGAAAAAAAAGAAAAATTTAATTTTAATATATTAAATACTCCCTCCGTCCACAAATAAACTTTACGTTCACTATTTATAAGGTCAAACTTTATTTATTTTGTCGGCCTATTTTCGTTACCCATTTGATAAAATAATATAGTCATGTCACCTCTAATTTTGTAGATCTTTTGATATAGTTTTTTAATATGTGATTTTTATTTTAAAATTTCACACCATTTTTCATATAAAATGATTTAAAAATAACTTTAGTCAAACATCGTAACGCGCAACGTAAAGTTTATTTGTGGACGGAGTGAGTAATAATTAATAAATATTTCTTAATTTGTATTGATGACAATAATTTTTAATGAATTTATTTTTTGAAAAAAATATTTTTTAGGTATGAGTATTCAAATTAATTTTTAGATAAAACACAGAAAAATTTAATTATTTTTTTAACCTATTTTTCTTAGCTCGTAAAATACTTATATTAGATACTACTTATGTTTCTTTTTTTACACAATTAGAAGTTTTAATGAAATGAAAATAGTAGATATATATTTCTTTTTGTGTGGCATCTGTAACCAAGTTTAGTAACCTTAGGGGCTGTTTGGCAACTTCTGAATAGGTAAGTGCTGAACCAGTAAGAGGTCTGAACCATTAAGTGCTGAACCAGTAAGAGGTCTGAACCATTAAGAGCTAGTATATTGCTAAACTATTCAGAGGCAAATGTCTGATCAATTCAGATAAGATGTTTTAACCATTCAGACTCTGTATAATATTTAACCATTCAGAGGCAAATCTCTTAACCATTCAGACATCTGAATCATTAAGAGGCTGAAACAAACAGTCTGAACCATTAAATGCTGAACCATTCAGACATCTGAACCATTAAGAGGATGAAACAAACAACCCTTAGGATTTTCGAATGTATTATTAAAAAATTCTTTGGGCCCTTAAAATCTTGGGCCCGGTCCAGTAGATTTGCTCAGCCCACCCCCGGGCCAGCCCTGGATGTAAACATTTACTTAACGATGACCAGCGGATATTGAACAATGATACTACATTGGAAAATAAAAACATATGGTACTACATTGAGAAAATCACTATGTTTTAGTACTATTTAAATATGCTTCATATTTTAGTATAATTTGAGACAATTTTTTCTTATATAAAATAATTTTAAAATAACATCAATCAACATCATAAACCTTATTCACAAATCACAATAAACTAATGAGATGGAGGGAATGATTATTAAATAACATTCCGTACGAATATAGCAGGACGGAGGGAGTATTTGGTTAAGGCAAATTCTGACTTAATGTCAATGATGGGCAGTTATATACTCCCTAAGTTCTCAAAAACACTTCCTATTTCATTTTTTCTACTTTCAATAAAACACTTCCATTTTTTATTAAAAAACCACTTTTACCCTTACTTTTTCATACCAGACCTATCACATCATACTTTTTCTGTAATAATCTATCCATCATATCTTACTTTTAGATACACTACAAGAAAACTCCTCTTCTGCAACGGAAATATTTCGTGGCAGAATCTAATTTTCCGTGGCAGATTTCTATTTTGCGACGGATCTGCCACGAAATCGTTCCGTCGCAGAAAAGTTGTGGCAGATTCAAAATCTGCGACGGACTTTAAAATCCGTGGCAGATCTGCGACGGAACTGCAACGGGGTTTTCATTTTTTCCATCCAGCAAAATCTGCGACGGATATAGAAAACCGTCGCAGATCTGCGACGGCATTAGCAACGGAATCCTCCGTCGCAGATCAGCGACACATGTAGCGACGATCAGTCCGTCGCAGATGACCTGGGAACCAAAATTTTGCTGTTTTCAGCACTACCTATTACAATGGGGTGTGTGGGGGGCAAAACACATTCAATCTTCACACATATAATTCCAAACAAGATTTCAAACACCCAAATTGCTAATTCAAATCTAGCTTAATGCAAACTTCAAATGAGAATGTAGCATAATTCAATATGTTCTAACAACAAATATTAGAATGTTAGTGTCAAGTGTTTAAAATGGAGGAAGCTAAGGTCGTAAATGTCTCAACAAATCCCGGGCTGCCCTGCCCCTCCTGTTCCATCATCATCACCTCGTCGAGGAAGGTTACCACCATATAGCTTCCTTAGCTCCTCTTGAATCGTCAGTGACAAGTTCGAGGTTAGGCTATCAATTTGTTCCTGCAACCTTTGGTTTTGCTCTTTGAGTGCTGATATCTCCGCTGTGCTTCTACTACTCGTGCTGGAACGACGAGGTTTGGAGGACGGATTCATCTTCCTCATTTCCCGCTCGTAGTCACCAACTCCAGGAACACGGTTCTTCGCGTTATGGCCCTCAACTATCGAGTACCATATTTCTTCGTCGGTGACTTGCAGCCCATTCTGTGTAGCCTCCTCGCGCAGTTCGAAGAATTGAGCCTGAAATACATAATAGTTAATAACACACATCAACACAATAATCATTGCGTCAAGAACAGCAATAAAACAAGAAAAACAAGACCACAAGAACTTAACAACTAACATTACCATGGATCAATAACAACGTAAAATTTACTTAGTGTTGACAGCACCATCAACGCAAAAACAAAATAGGTTGTCATAGGACAACAACGCCATCAATGCAACAACACAAATAGCTAGTGTCATACGACAACAACACCACCATCAACTCAACAAGAAGAATAACGTCAACAAGAATAATATAATTCATTTACACACGCTAAGATATCGAATAAAGTATCAGCCTTTAGAAGTTTTAAGACAAAAGCACCAA
>OOIL02003814.1:16063-29726 GCA_900332095.2 Cuscuta campestris
GAAGCTCGTCCAGTCCCTTGTTGTTTAGTCCCAAGCGGCCAAGCCAAAGACATAGCTCTTCAATGCCTTCAATCATTGCGGTTGTTGCCTGCCCAACTCTGAGCCGTGTTACCTGCAGATGCACTTGGAAGACTTGAGAAAGGGACAGATCCGGCACCGGAAGTTAAATGTCAAGTTTGAGGTGAGATTTAGGGTTAATTTAGTGAACTTGAAGCGGTGTAAAACCGGTATAAACCGGTCATTTAAAACCTTTTTGCAGTGGTTCTGTACATGTAATGCCTTAGCCCAAACCAGAATGGATCTACAACCGGTTTCCGGTCCAGTCCTGTTTTAAAAACAATGCTCCGTACTTCATTCAATATTATGTTTTTCTACTTTTGAAATATTTTGTTTTACGTGTATAGTTTTAAAATTTTTTGATTTACTTATTTCAAACACTTTTGATATGATATTTATTCCATTCTCATCATATTTTTAAGTTGCTTTAAAAAAAATCCAGGGGAGCTACCCCTGAACCCCGTCCTTCTGTGTGTACGTGTGGGTGCACTGTAATTTTGGTTGGAATGAAATAGATAGAAAACTGAAATACTATCTTCCTACCTTCTTTTTTCTTTGCAGACTTCCTATTGATTGTGCTGAAGGATCTTCTTAATTGCAAGACGTCAGGATTTGAGACTGATTTTAATGAGTGCCACTCTTAATGCTGATTTATTTTCTAGTTATTTTGGAGGAGCACCAACATTTCACATTCCAGTATGCTTTTCATTTCTAAATTCTTAGTTTTTGTCATCTTCTTCGTCTCATGTATAATACTGTAATGTGTGTGTGCACATCTGTTTAGCAGAAGCACTGTTGAGAGATCTTGTAGCAAACATACCTTTTGATATCTTTTTCAATTTACACCCAATCAGTCCCACTGTCTCAAGAATAAAAAATAGTGTATTTTGATTACCCTTCACTTTAATTTATTTAATGATCTACCTAAATAGAGCATATATGCATATGTGTTTTTGGCTAATGGGGCATGCATAAATTGCAGGGCTTCACATACCCGGTAAGAGTTCATTTTCTGGAAGATGTATTGGAAATGACTGGGTATAAGCTGACTTCATTCAATCAAATTGATGACTATGGCCAAGATAAGATGTGGAAAACACAGAAACAGCTAGCACCTCGTAAAAAGAAAAACCAGATTACTGGGCTTGTTGAGGTGNGCTGATTTATTTTCTAGTTATTTTGGAGGAGCACCAACATTTCACATTCCAGTATGCTTTTCATTTCTAAATTCTTAGTTGTTGTCATCTTCTTCGTCTCATGTATAATACTGTAATGTGTGTGTGCACATCTGTTTAGCAGAAGCACTGTTGAGAGATCTTGTAGCAAACATACCTTTTGATATCTTTTTCAATTTACACCCAATCAGTCCCACTGTCTCAAGAATAAAAAATAGTGTATTTTGATTACCCTTCACTTTAATTTATTTAATGATCTACCTAAATAGAGCATATATGCATATGTGTTTTTGGCTAATGGGGCATGCATAAATTGCAGGGCTTCACATACCCGGTAAGAGTTCATTTTCTGGAAGATGTATTGGAAATGACTGGGTATAAGCTGACTTCATTCAATCAAATTGATGACTATGGCCAAGATAAGATGTGGAAAACACAGAAACAGCTAGCACCTCGTAAAAAGAAAAACCAGATTACTGGGCTTGTTGAGGTGTATGTGTGTATGAGTGTGTGTGTATGTGTGTATGAGTGTGTGTCTGTGTGTGTGTGTGTCTGTGTGTGTGTCTACGTTTCAGATGATGCAAAGCTCACCATTGGTCATTGCAAAGCTAACCAAGGACAACTAAAAGCTCACCAAATTGTAAGGCAAAGCTCACCATATTTTTTCAACACTTTAAATTTTTTTTGAAAAAAAATCAAAGGGGTGCTGATTAGATTTTGACCGTTGACCGCCGCTTTCTGCCTGTCGCCGCTTGCCACCGTCGTGCTGCCGCTGCAAGCCGTCGCCGCCACCGGCAACCTCCGCCGCCGCCCGCCCCGCCACTTGCCGCCGCCAATCGCCGGACGCCGCTGCTAATCTGTGGTTGACCAATGCCGCTATTATATTTTTAATTAATTTTTTAATTTTAAATTTTTTTAAAAGTGGTGAACTTTGCCTTATTTCCAGGTGAGCTTTGTATTAACAATTGGTAAGCTTTGCAGTATAATGTGGTGAGATTGGCGTCATCTCATCGTAAGGTGTCATTTGACTGGAGTCAATTCTGTGTGTGTGTGTGTGTATATATATATATATATATATACCCCTGGAACTCTGATGGCCGGAAAATACCCCTGGAAACCTCCATGCAGCAAAAATACAAGCCCATCCCCAGTCAGTCAGGTAAACAAACACTCCAAGCCAAAAAACCATCCCTGCCCAAGTATAACTCAGGAGGGCCCCAAATCCCACTGCCAAACACTCAGCCAACCCCACCACTTAATCCCACCAGCAATAATAACACTTCCCTTTCAATCCACGACAGTATCCCCTCTACATCCATCCCTGTTACTTCAAAACCCATAACAACCAAGCCCAATAACACCTTAACTCCACAGCCCAAAAACTCCCTCACAGAAATCCCTACACCCAACCCAATACCCATTTTAAATCAACCCAGCCTCCCCACTGAAATCCCTACACCCAGCCCAATAAACCCCATTAACAACCCACCCAATAATAACCAACCCACCTCAGGCCTAAACATCCCAACACCCAAACAACCCACCCTACCCACTGAAATCCCCCCACCCAGCCCAATAACCTCAACAACAAATAATAACCAACCCAGCCTAAACATCACAACACCCAAGCCTTTTCTTAACCCTCAACCCTCAACACCTCAACCAACCTCAGAAAATTTCTTGGAGGAAGCTGACTGGGAAATCCTGGTCCACAATGATATTCTTGCCAAATGTTTGGTGAGTTGGGAAGAAAATCAGCAACTCAAACCCACAGCAAATCAACCCCCTACTCCCCCTCACACCTCTCTTGATGACCTGCATTTACACACAGAAAATTTATCATTAACTCCCATTTACATCTCAGACACAGAACCTCATCAAAAACAAGAACCCCTGAAAACTTACCCCTTATCTGAGCCCCACCTTGGCCCCTCCACTTCAGATTCCTCAGCCTGCAAACAACAAGACACACCTGAAAGCAAAGACAACCAGGTTAGGTCAGAAGAGGACATTCATGAACAACCTTTCACAACAGTTATAAGAAAATCAAAGAGATTACAAGAGAAGTTCTCCTCACACAATCAACCCCAACACTTCTCCCAATGAATGTGCTCTTCTAGAACATTTGTGGTCTACCCTCCAAACTTCAGAGGCTGGCCATCCTAATTTCCACCCACAAAGTCACCTTCTTAGCCATCATGGAACCTAAAACCACTGCTAAGAAACTCACTCACTTTCAACTGACCCTGGGCTTCAGCCACTCTAGGTCTTCTATGGACAATAGAGTCTGGGTCATGTGGAAAGAGGATAACCTAATCTATCAACATCATCAGGAGATGGATCAGGCTATCAACATATACTTCACTTACCATAACAACCCCATCACCATCACAACTGTTTATGGGAAATACTCAGTCACCGACAGACAACGGCTTTGGGATTACATCACTGCTACTAGCCTTAGCATGCATAATCCTTGGGTGATTGGGGGAGACTTCAACTGCATCTCCTCAGTAGACCACCACAAGGGCACTAACACCCCTTGCCTTAGGAGCATCCATGACTTTGACAAATGTATCATGGATGCCTCTCTCATCTCTCCCATGGCCACTGGTTCTACCTTTACTTGGACAGGTGTAAGGTCCCTAGGTAGAATTTGGAGAAGGATTGACAGGGTATTCCACAGCAACCATACTCTTAATTCCTTTCAGGAAATCTCCTGCAGCCACCTGCCCAGAAGTACTTCTAATCATAACCCTCTCTTAATCAAGCTCAGCAACCCCCATTTTACCGGCCCCAAACCCTTCAGATATATCAACTATTGGAGCACCCACAACAGTTTCCTATCTACTGTAAGCAATAGCTGGGGCCCCTATACTCGTGGAGGGATGAGAGGACTGGGTTACAAACTGAAAAACCTAGGATTTACCCTCCAAACATGGAACAAGAACACTTTTGGTAACATATTCACCAGGGTTAGCTTGCTGGAAGGGGAACTGAAAGTAATTGAAGAACAATTTGACACCCACCCAACCCCAGAAATGAGATCTCTCATGCAAGAAACAAAGGCTAAACTTATTATTGCTACCCAACAAGAGTACTCCTACTGGAAACAAAAAGCAAATATCAAATGGACAAAAGAAGGAGATGCAAACACAGCCTTTTTTCACTCCACTGTCAAAATCAGAAGAAGCCAACAAAAGATAAATAGCCTCAAGTCTAAAGATGGAAAATGACTCCATAACCATGAGGAGATTCATGAAGAAATCCTCAACCACTACAAAACCCTTTATGTATAAAGAATCCCACAATGACAGATTCACTGCTAATATTCCTAACCTTATCACTCAGATGGACAACAACAGCCTCACCTCCCTTCTAGATAAAAATGAAGTAAAAGAGGCTGTTTGGACACTCTCAATGGTCATTTCTATAAAACTTGTTGGGAGCAAATCAAAGTGGACTGCACAAAAGCTGTCCAAGAGTTTTTCTTGGGGATCCCTATCCCCAAAATCTGTGCCCAGACAACTATCATACTAATTCCAAAGAAGGAAAACTCTCAATCCTATGAGGACTATAGACCTATTTGCTTGTCAAATTTCTGCTGCAAGATTTTTTCCAAAATCCTCTCCCAAAGATTGAGCTCCATCCTTCCCAGATTGATCTCACTTGAACAAGGGGGATTTGTAAAAGGAAGGGTGATCCATGACCAGGTCCTCCTCACACAAGAACTCTTCCATGGCCTTGACTATAAAACAAGGGGGGGGGGGGTAACCTTGCCATCAAGCTGGACATGTCTAAGGCATTTGATAGAATTTCTTGGAATTTCCTTATCACTGTCCTGGACAAATTTGGTTTCAATAACACCTTCCAAACCCTCATCCAGAACCTTCTCCACAGCTCTCACTTCACCATCCTGATCAATGGCCATCACACCAAAGCTTTCAAACCTAAAAGAGGATTGAAGCAAGGAGACCCTCTCTCCCCCCTCCTCTTCATCCTTGCCTCTGAAGCCTTCAGCAGAACTATCAAAAAGGAAACTGCATCTGGATCCCTCTCTCCATACTACCTTGGCATGCATTATACCCCTATTACCCACCTAGCCTTTGCAGATGACCTTATCCTCTTCACTAAGGGTGATTCCCCTACAGTCACTAGAATCAAAATGTTACTTTCTGACTATGAAGACTGCTCTGGTCAACAAATCAATCGGGGAAAATGCTCTTTCTACATCCCTAAGAAGACCCCCCTTGCTACCCAAAGTAGAATTCAAACCATATTGGGAATGAACAAAGGTAGCCTACCCTTCAAATACTTGGGCATCCAAATCCATCATGGAATCAACAGAAAACCCTACTGCCATGACATCCTCAACTTGTTTGACTCTAAACTTAAAGGATGGTACCATAAGCTGCTTAGTCAGAGTGGGAGGTTAACCCTCATCAAGCATGTCCTAAACACCATGCCTACACACGAGGAGTCCAGCCCTATGCAATGAATACTTCTATAAAAATACATGGGCTAACAATACATGGGCTAACACTCCCCCTCAAGTTGGAGCATGAATATCATAAATGCCCAACTTGGACAATAAACAGTGAAATAAAGGACCGGACAATGCTTTGGTGAAGATGTCCGCAGTCTGGAGACGCGTAGGAACATAAGCTGTGACAACATGATTTCGCTGGATGCACTCCCGAACGATATGACAGTCAATATCAATGTGCTTCGAACGCTCATGAAAGACAGGATTTGCAGCAATAAACAAAGCAGATTTATTATCACAATATAAACGAGGAGTTGTCACACAAGGAACATCCAAAGCAGCCAAGAGCCCACACAACCACCTTATCTCAGCACAAGCATTAGCCATGGCTCGATATTCAGCCTCTGCCGAAGAACGAGAAACGGTAGTTTGCTTTTTAGTGCGCCATGAAACCGGAGAACCACCCAACAGAATAAAATACCCAGTGACAGAGCGCCTAGTAAGTGGACAGCTTGCCCAATCTGAATCAGAAAAAGATGTAAGAGCAAGATTACTATCACTACGCAATAGAATACCTTGACCGGGATGTCCCTTAAGATACCGCACGACACGAAGAGCCGCGTTCCGATGGTCAAGACGCGGTGCCTGCATAAATTGAGAAAGTGTATGAACTGCATAACAAATATCAGGGCGAGTAATAGTCAGGTAAAGTAAACGGCCCACAAGACGACGATACTTGAGGGGATCTCGAATCTCAGCACTATTCGAACGAGCCAAAGCATGATTGACTGGTAATGGAGTATCAACAGGCTTACAACCATCGAGATTAGCTTCGTTAATTATGTCAAGAGCATACTTCCGTTGATTAAGAACCATACCATCACGGGAACGAGCACACTCAATTCCCAAAAAATAGGAGACGGGGCCAAGGTCCTTAAGATTGAAACAGTCGTCCAAATATTTCTTGAAAGAGGAACACAATGAACTGTTGTTACCGGCCACTAGAATATCATCAACATAAACAAGGACAACCAGCATGTCTGGGCCACGTCGTAGAACAAAGAGTGTATGATCCGCATGTGCTTGTCGAAAACCATAACGCCGTAGAGCAATACTGAGTTTAGTGAACCAATTACGAGGAGACTGACAAAGCCCATATAAGGATTTACGAAGACGACAAACCTTCCCGGGAAATAAATGGGTATAACCCGGAGGGATTTTCATATATATATATCTCATCTTGTAAGTCCCCCTGCAAAAAAGCATTATTGACATCCAACTGATCAACTTGCCAACCCCGAGCAACTGCAACAGATAACAAGACACGAACAGTGGCTAACTTTGCAACAGGAGCAAATGTATCTGTATAATCAACCCCAGGCTCTTGATGGTTGCCTAAAACAACAAGCCGAGCCTTATCACGTTCCTTAGTACCATCGGAACGATACTTAGTCCTGTACACCCATTGACAACCAAGAGCCCGACGATTAGGAGGAAGATCAACGATATCCCAAGTGTGATTACGCTCTAAAGCTAGATACTCAGCAGCCATAGCTTCACGCCACGTAGCAAACTGAACAGCCTCACGAAAATTGCGTGGTATGGAGGTGGCATCAATTGCTCCAAGAAAACCTTTGTACCTGTCATGCAACTTATTAAAATGAACAAAGTTAGTAATAGGGAACCGAGTACCCGATTGTGATGAACCTGAGGAGACCGGAATCGGAGAGACAGTCTTTGCGGAATTGAGAACATAGTCATTGAGATGAGCTGGACGACGACGCGTACGCGGTGGAAGAGAAGGAACTGTTTCCGGTGGAGAAGTGGTCTCCACCGTGGATGACCCTGACCCTGGGTTGGCATCATCTGAAGAAGAGGCAGGAGAATCAGTCGAAACAGGGAAGGAAGAGGATGAGGATGGTAACTGAGATGAGGGCGGGGACTATGAAGTGGATGACAATATGGGGGTGTTGGGTACAGGAATGGGAAAATCCTCTGATGACGGTGTGAGGATAGGTTGTGAGATAGCTGATGGAGTGGGGATAGCAAATGGAAAAATAGACTCATCAAATGAAAGATCCCGCGTGTGGAAAAATTGGTGTGTTTTGAGATTGTAAACCCGCCAACCCTTGGTACCATATGGGTATCCAACAAACATACATTTGACACTCCTTGGAGAAAATTTGTTTTTGGGTTTGGGAATAGGATGAACAAAACAGAGACATCCAAAAACACGAAGATGACTGAGATCTTGAGGCTTGGAAGAAAGGATTTCAAGAGGAGACTTACCCCTGAGAATTTTCGTGGGAGTACGATTAATTAAATAAACTGCAGTTTTGACACACTCCCCACAAAATTCAAGTGGAAGAGACGCCTGAAACATGAGTGAACGAGCAACATTTAATATGTGACGATGTTTACGCTCTACTCGTCCATTCTGCTGGGGAGTACCAACACACGATGTTTGTATGCACACGCCCAGGCTATCATAATATTGACGCAATGAAGAATTCAAAAACTCTGTACCATTGTCAGAGCGGACTATTTTGATAGTTTTGGAGTATTGGGTGTGAATCATCGTAAAAAAACGCTTTAAACAAGAAGTGACTTCACTTTTAGATTTAATGAGATAAACCCAAACAGCCCGAGAAAAATCATCAACAATAGTCAGAAAATAATGAGCCCCTGAAGATATGCAAGGTGAATAAGGTCCCCACAAATCACAATGAATTAAATCAAAAATAGCATCAGCTTTATTATCACTAACAGGAAATGATGAACGAGTTTGTTTAGACAAGAAACAAGTTTCACAAGTCTGTAATTTTTTGACAACAGATTGTGTTTTATTGGTACCTAGGAAAGGGAGTACATCCACGGATGGGTGTCCCAACCGTTTATGAAGAACAATAGGATCGATATTTGCTACGAGGGCTGACGCTGGAGAGGAAGCAAAGACATACACGCCGTTTCGCAAATCACCCTGTCCAATCACAATCTTCGACGAATGGTCCTGTATTACACAACGATGATCATTAAAAGTTACACAACAAATATTGTCACGAATTAAACAAGCAACCGAAATTAAGTGGCACTGTAAGTTTGGTACGTATAACACATTACGTAATACCAAACGAGATGATAAATGCACACTCCCCTGTTTGACAGCTTGAACACGAGACCCATCGGGGAGACATATAGGTTTAGGAGAAACATCCTCAATATTAGATAAATGAGACATGGTTCCTGTCATATGATAAGAAGCACCACTATCAATCAACCACAAGAATGAAGAGGCATACCATCCGATAGATTATCACGAACTGTATTAGACGACATGGCATGTGTGGTAGCAATATATGGGTGTAAGTTGTTGCTAATTTGGAATTGAGGACCTTCCTCCATGTGGCTAAATGGCGGCTGAATTGAGGTGAAAATTATGCCTCCTTAGGAAATTATCCCTTAAAATTTTAATCTCCACTTTAATAATTGAGGTTCTCCACTTTTCAATTGCCGACTATGTATGTCTGGACGGATGGGGCGGCGATCCGGGATGATTTGCGACGGACGATTTAAACACCGACTGACTGGACGGACACTTCACTGGACGGACAATTTAAAGGCCGACAGATTGGTCGGATTGAACTCCTGGGATGACGGGCGGACAAAGGTGACGATGGATGATTAACACCTATAGTGCAACCGGTGTCCGCCTGAAACATGCGAACAAGGAGACAAAGGACGATTGCTAAGCGAACGGAAACTACTAGGAACCCAAGAACGCTCTGATACCATGTAGAAAACTATAGGACGTTGAACTGGCTATTCCATTGATACAAAAGAATATAAATATACATCGGTGATACAAACGAAGAGTCATCCAGGTGATACACACGAGGAGTCCAGCCCTATGCAATGAATACTTCTATAAAAATACATGGGCTAACAATACATGGGCTAACAGATAACCACTTGAGCATTGACAACCAGGGCAGAATTCTATGGCATAATGGAGATGTTGGTTTCAGCTTAAAGAAGGCAAAGAATTCTTTGAGAGAGAAAAATCCCATTCACCCCTTCACCAAACTTTCCTGGATTCCCAAACAAAACCCTAAACACTCTATCTTCCTTTGGAAACTGTGTTTTGGCTACCTCCCCCTTCCCCACTCACTAACTAGATTGGGACTTCAACTCCCCTCTATTTGTTTCTTGTGCAGGAACAGTGAGGAGACTACCACCCACCTATTCAAGAACTGCCCATTCAGCAACCAAATCAAGAACTACTTTGAACAAATATTTTCAATTTGCAGGAATACCAGCCATGGAATCCTAACCTACTTGACAAACTGGTGGAAACAAGGGGAACTGAAAAAACTCAACAAAGAACTCCTCAAAATCATTCCAGGAATCATAACCTACGAGATATGGAAAGAAAGAAACAGGAGGATTTACGAGGAAGAAGAACACACCTTGACACAGACAATTACAATCATCACAAAACAGATCTACGAATGGATTTTCATCCACCATAAGGGAAAAGCAACACCGGATATCAGAATTTATGAAAGGTTACCTTCAATTAGGATGGGCACAATCACTGTACATCGATGGGTATTCCCAGCCACTGGTGTTACACTTACAACGGACGCGGCAATCAGAGAGGGAAGATCAGCTGGAGCCAGCATCCTGCGCACAAGGCATGGCCAATTCCTCATTGCTTGGACCTATCCTCTTCATCCAAATCTCCCACCAGCTGAGACAGAAATGGAGGCAGCATACGAAGGAGTACGCAGAAGTCTATTTGTTTCTTAACTGCCCGGTCAATCTCTATATTGACTCCAAAAGTTGTGCAAACAATTTAACAAACTTCTCCAACAATGATTTCTTCACAAGCATGACAAGAGAAATGATAAATCGGTCCGGGGGACGGGTCAATCATATCTTTAGAGAAGCTAATACGGCGGCACATCATCTGGCACAACACGCTTTGCAAGAGAATAACTTCAGTAATTTTTATTCACTAGTTTCACTCCCAAAGCGCTCTAGGGGATCCATTGCATGTGATGTAACAACTTCTTTTATTCGTATGAAATAAAATTCTCCTTTATATAATATATATATATTCATTTTCAAACTATTGCTTTTTGTGCTTTCTTTTACACTCTATTATGGTTGCCCCATTATGGATCCACTTTTTTCCATGACTTTATTCAAGCAATTACTTCTAATATGTTTTATGTATTCGAATATTCTACTTTTGCCCATATCATTTTGCCCCTATTTTCCGTTAAAACCTTGCATCTTTTCCTCTTAATTTGAAAAATAATATCCTGCAAATAGAGGGAAAAAATATGGGTTTGATGGAAATGAGCAGAAGAATTATTTGTGTAAAAAAGGAAATTTAGAAACTCTGTAGTTGAAAACATATTTCTTATTTATTCATTTTGTATTTCAGGATGCTCTAAATAGATCAAACTTTGACAGCTATAGTGCCAGGGCACGGGATTCCCTGGCATGCTGGTCTCCTGATTCTGTTGGATTTAATCTGATTGAGGCTGTGCTGTGTCATATATGTCGTAAGCAAAGACCAGGAGCTGTGTTAGTATTCATGACTGGGTGGGAAGATATTAGCTGTTTGAGGGACCAACTTAAAGCTCATCCCCTATTGGGCGATCCCAACAGGGTATTTGTGCTTCCATGCCACGGCTCAATGGCAACCTCAGAGCAGGTAAAACTGCCCCACTTATTCCATCATCTCCGATGGAGCCAAAATTTCACCATTTTTTGGCTTTGGGGTGTGATGGAATAAATCAAAATGGATCTCTAAACTGTCTGCACTTCTTTAATTAATGAAGTAGCAGTTAGTCAAGCAATGCAACTTTCGACGTTGAGCCGGGGGTCTCTTTGGAAACAGCCTCTCTACTTTCGAGTAGGGGTAAGGTCTGCGTACACACACCCTCCCCAGACCCTACTCTTGTAGGATTTAACTGGGTTGTTGTTGTTGTTGTTGTTGTTTAGAGATTGCACTGTGACGAGAATATTGCATATGCTTTTAAACTAAGGTTGTTCAATTTTTTTTAATATTTGTATTTGATTTGATTATGAAATGAGATATATTCGATTCATTTTAAAGTATTCGAGTACCGGAAAAGTCTATCTTGAAACCAAAATTTTGTTCAACCTGTGATTAAAATTTAGCACAATTTTCTGGGACATGCAGCCCACTAAACAACATTTGAATTGAAAAAAATAGTATACAGGCTGTAGGGCTCTCAATTTTTTTATACAATTATTTTATCCCCTTTTAATTTCTACCATCCTTTTCTGTTAATACTAATATACATAATTTATTTAGTTAAAATTGTGATTATAGATATTTATTCAAATATATTCAAATATTACTGAATCAAATAGTTATGTATTCATATTCGTTAACACTTAACATAATGAATAGCAAATACTTTCTGTATTCAGATTCAAAAATTTAAAATACGAATCTGTACAAAGGAATACAAATCATGGATTGAATCAAAACTGTTCACTTCATTTACAACCCTATTTGAAACTCTTTGACTTGTTGCTATTATGATGTCCACAATAAGGAAGTTTATTTCAACAATGCTCCAATCGTTTCACTTATTTTTAATTTTATTCTTTCCAGAAAATGTTGTTTCTGTTGCAGGTATGGATCATTACTAACTTATATAGGGGATATGATTTTGTAAGATTTTTGTTGTTGCTAACCAAAAATTACATTTTATTGGCCATATCAAAGTGTATGGTAAATAACACACTAGTGCTGCCTTGGAATTATTCGCCTTTCATGTTTATCAAAGTCTTGGCTCTTGGGTTTTTATGCACATGTAGTAGATCCCCTGAAACAATGTACCCTATTGCCTTGCGGTATTATTTTGTTTATGTTGTTTTCCGACAGAAACTTATATTTGAGAGGCCTCTTCAAAATGTTCGGAAAATTGTACTGGCAAAAAATATGGCCGAGGCAAGTATTACCATCAATGATATAGTGTTCGTAGTTGATTGTGGAAAAGCAAAGGAGACGTCTTATGATGCCCTGAATAATACACCTTGTTTACTACCATCATGGATATCTCAAGCCTCTGCTAGACAGGTAATCAATTGTTTTCTCCACGTGTGTGCTTTTCTACAGTCTTTTCACATTACCTATTGTTAAGTGAAAGTAATCGTAGAAGAAGCCTAGAAGGTAAGGTTCTGCCAGGACCTTACTCTACCTGATGGTGGATAGATCTTCCAGGTTAAAAAAAGCAGGTCACTAATCTCAAAGGTAGTTCTATAACCAATAAATAGGGTCATACATGTTTGGTTTCAAGAAGCCTTCTAGATGGTTTGCACATTCTACACGTTTGAAAAGTTTTCATACTTTCTTGTTGCACATGATTCCAGAACAATAAGATTTCTGTTTTCCATTTTTATTGATCATTCTTAATTCCCCATTTCCCTGGTAATGCTGGACTAAGGGTAATAACACTAACATTAGCATTGTTTGTGCGTACAATAAGATTCCCAAACAATAAGATTTCCTTTTTTCATCTTTCTTGATCATTTTTAATTCCCCATTTCCCTGGTATATTCTGGACTAAGGGTAATAACAATAACATTAGCATTGTTTGTGCGAACCCGAATTGGAAGTTGTGATATCCCTTCTCAGTTACTTAATAAAAACAATCTTGGACCCCCTTAAAAACCTTCAACTTCAGCATTGTCAGTCCCATGGACTGATTACAGAGTCTAAAAACTATAGTGATGATTACAACAGAGGACTGAAGTGGTCCATGATTAGGCACTCGTGTTGATCAGTTCGGAGGGCCAAAGCCCAAATGATCATAGTACCAATGTGGGTTCCTCGTCAATCAAGCATGTTTCACATATGCAGGGCCCACACACATTAGAGAGTCAGGTTTTAAGAGAT
>OOIL02003814.1:29811-42843 GCA_900332095.2 Cuscuta campestris
CACACATTAGAGAGTCAGGTTTTAAGAGATGAGAGATTATCAAATAACTTTTCCGGCGTGTTGGCTTCCAAAGTAGGTCAGGGTAGTTGTACGAGGTTTTGCCAACTTTGGTGAACATCCCCGCCTCTCCAACTTCAGCGCAGGCGTGTAGCTTCTCTCTTCATTGCAGCACACAACTGAACTTCTTTCTCTCTCCATTTAATCTTCAGCGTAGCTTCTCTCGATCTTTGACTCAACTTCTCTTGTGGGCAACTCTCTGCTGCGGCTAAGGTGATTTCATAATCTCATTGCTTCATATTCTACAATGGAAACTTCAAATTTTATCTTCTCCTTCTTCAGCTCTGCTGAATTTTGAGTAGTTGGAAATGGAAACCTGAGAGTCCTTTTATTTAATAGATATAAAACAGTAACAAACTTAATTAACCCACACATAATATTATAATTAAGGTGGCCTTCTGCTATCGGTGATCCGGATCTTATCATTACACCCCTCTCTGAAAGACATCTTGTCCTCAAGGTGGAAGTCTGGATGTTGGTGTTGCATTAAGTCGTTCAGATTCAAAGGTGATTCTTCCTCTACTCCTAACTGCAACTTAAGATACACCATTGAATTTAATCTAATGCTTTGATCACCTTTCGAGATGCCTTGTAATTTATATCACTTTCTATCAACCCAAAAAATCAGAAACATTAACCATTTGATTTCTAGAACCATATCAGATCCAGCTATTGGAAATGGGTAAAAATCTTTGTAAAGAGTCAAACCTGGAAGCTTAACTGAGAGACTCGCAAATCTTATCTCACTGAATAATAAAACCGTCTCCTATCTATACCCCAAATGTGTGAACAATGGAAACAAGTAGCTTAAGTTGCTGCACAAGTTTTTCAGAGATGAAGTTGTGTGTCGAACCGCTATCAATTAACAAGAAAACTTCCTGTCCATGTACTTTTCCACTTAATTTCATTGTGGCGGATGTTGGCGTCCCCAGAATTGCATTAAAGGACCCTTCCTCCTCTTTTGCCTCCCCATCAATGGGAACGTGTTTGGGATTCATCAGGTGACCTTCCTCATCAACTTCCATCAACGAGAAGGTAGTGGATGAAGTCGAACGATGATGACCCGGCCTAAAGGGATTGCCACACCGATAGCAAAGTCCCTTATCCCTGCATTGCTGCTTCAACGACTCATCCCTACTAAATCTTGAAACCGACAAGGTTGGTGTTGAGCCTGAAGATCCTGAGAATGCATGTAGCTGGGGCGAGTGAGATTGAACAAGTTTTTTACCTCTCGGTTTGGGTCAATGGTAGAATCTGAACCAGCACCCCGGACTGATCCCATAGAACTTGTCTTGAAATGCAGAGGTGTATTCCGTTTCTCACACTCAAGGGCTAGACTAGAAGCCCTGAACACATATTTGGATTTGGGGATTCTGACCTCCGACAATCCTCTCTCAAACCAGCAATAAAGACACCCAAGAGACAATGGTCAGGCCAACTTCGGACTCGAGCAACCCTTCTCGCCCACTCTTGTGGATAGTTGTGTACGGAGCCTGTTTGTTTGATTAAGACAAGGTGTTCGTCTGGGTTCGAGTATTCTGGCGGTCCATAATGCTCCTCAATGGTTTTGATGCACTCTTCCCAGTACATGAGTGTCCTCAATGATATTGATGCACTCCTCCCAATACATGAGTGTCCTTTCAGCATTGATCCAGGAGAACAAGTCGAGAGCGTCACCCTCCAGGTGCATGGCCGCTATCTCAACCTCATCTTCTTCTGATGTTCCATAGTAACGGAAGTACTTTTCAGCCTTCAACACCCAGCCCCATGGATCTCTGCCGCTGAGTTTAGGGAACTCAACTTTGTATCTGGGAATCCGGCGGTGGCTGTGATCATTTTCTTCATCAGAATCGTCAATATTCTGCTTCATCTTCGTCTTCCCAGAGTTATTTCTGGCATGTGCTTTCAAGGTACTCACTTCTTCATTGAGGTCATCTAACACTGAAAGCTTGGCAGCGATTTGTGCTAGAGTGTTGTTCTGCAGACTAACTTTGTTTGCTGGTTGCTCGTTGGTCCACCATCCTCACTGTGGGCAGCGTTTGCACGAGTAATTGCCATAGGGATCGAGTAACGAGTGCTATGATACCAAATGATATAAACCTACTAGAATTAATTCTGGATCTAAATTAAGACTAAATAGAACTCTCCCTTCCTTCTCTTAATAAGTATCTCATTGATGAAAAAGGAATAGAAGCCGAGAGAATCTCAATGTGATTAATGGTTTATTTTCTGGGTATCTCAGCAATAGAGAAGCTGGGATATTTATAACTCTAACAAACTGATAAGATCAAAATTAACAAACTGATCTGATAAGATCAAACAACAAAGTGATAAGTTCTAACTAACTAAGCTATCCTACAACTAACCAAGCTAACGTGAGAGTCCTTTTATTTAATAAATATAAAACAGTAACAAACTCAATTAACCCACTCATAATCATATAATTAAGGTGGCCTTCTGCTATCAGTGATCCAAGTCTTATCACGGGTGGTGATTCGCAGTGGCCCTTGTGTGTTGAGGATGACGGTGCTTGTGCATTGAGGATGACAAACATTGTGTGATGTGCGATGATGGGGATGGAAAGGGGCAGAAGACAAATTCAAGGAAGAGAGACAGAAATTGTCCTCTAAAAATAAAGGTGAAGATAAATTCAATATTTTGGCTTTATTTTCCATTTGATCTCCTTCTATTTTCCATTGACTTTGTTCCCATACACCGAAAAATGGGGAAAATGACTTTTGAGAAATGGACCCTAATAGAGATAACAATTGAGAAAGAAATTGTTACGCTAGGAGTTACGAGATTTACACCAAGTATCCTCACTTTCCAAAGCATGTAAAAGCACAATAATGTGTTGCAAAACTTGTCCCTCAGCAAGGATTGAAGTAGTTCTAAGTTGGCCAATGCAGTGGCTGAGAAAAGATACAGTGTACGTGACATTGTACTTTCTTCTCGATTCTTGGAGGTTGTGGAAAATTTTATGAGGGCATCACAACCTCTTCCAATTGTGTTGAGGATTGTTGATGGGGACGAATAGTCGAGAGGTTATGGCCACTATGGATGTTGTTAAGGGTAAACTTAATTACTCATTTTCCAACAAACAAGCATTGCAAAAAACGTGATGGATATTATTGAGACATGATGAGTTAAATAAATAGAGCAAAAAATTTATGCGGCCGCATGTATTCTAAACTTTGCAAATGTCTTTTGCTCAAAAAGAATGATCTGGTCTATGCATATAAGCACTTCCGGTGTTATTTAGTGAGATTGTGGAAAAAATGACATTGGGTGATGATAGTTTACACATGAAGATTAGTTAGCAAGCCCGTGATTATGATGAAAAAGAAGAGTTTTTGGAAAATATACCGATTAAACAACAATCAATAAGATGCCTAGTAAGTATTTTCAAATTCATTAATATTTATGGAAGTGTAAAATACTTCAATGATAAATTTAGGTTTTAATATACTCCGAAGTTGTAGGCATTTGCAAGGAGAATTATTGATCTTTGTTGTTCGTCATCTGCATGTGAACATAATTGGAGTTTCTTTGAATTAATAAGTAATTAACATTTATATAGTACAGAGTATTTGATATGGGGTATAATGGTAGTACGTACAATATTTTACTTGCAACAACAACTCACTTCGATCCCTTGAATATTAACTATATTTTTTTAATTAGATACACTCAAAAAAACGGAACCGACTAGAATATCAAAGATTGAATGATTTGGTTCACATTAAATATAATCATAAGATAGCTGTTCAGTTTAAAGGGCGTAGTGAACAAGGTAATAGCTTTAATGCTTTGACTTTAATTAAGTTCCAATGAAATAATGTACGGTTTGATGCTAGTGATGAAGTTGTTCACATGGGAGATTATCCTTTGTGGAGTACGTCTAACAATCCTGAGCGTAGTAAGGGGTCGCCTTGACGTCGTGGCGGTATAGAGCTCACGCCATGGAACCTTGCCTCTCCATATTTCACCTAGTTAAGTTTGGTGTCACCTAACCAGTCAGCCGCCAAAAGACACCTAGCGGCTAAGAAAGGAGGCCGGCCCGAGATTCAAACACCCTAATCTATAGCCTTCGGATTTCAGATCTGAAAATCCCAGCGTATTGCCACCAACTGGGCATAGATCTATCGCCACTGCTTTGGCCCGTTGGAAGTAGACCTTTCACTGTTGCTGTCGTCGTCACATGCGTTTGTGGCTGCCACTCAAACAATGCCTGCCTGTTTCATCGTGTTGATCCTTCGACTTCCTTCCATTCTTTGTTTTCTTTAATTATCTGATTTATCTATCTTTTTGGGCTGGGATGGGCAAGGGATCAGTGATGGATCTGGATTGGATGCCAATTTTTCTCATATACACACACACACACAGAGTATATTAAAGAATTAAAAATACTTGGTACAGTGCTTGAGTTCTGTTTTATTTTATAATATTAAGCCATCATTTTGGAGCACCACTCTTTTTTTTTTTGAAAATTACCTTTCTAAATTTCTGTTTTTTAAACTTATGTTTCAAAGTTGTTTTTAATTTATTTTAAACTTTGTTGAGTATGCATTTTGTTGCTTATGGACGACTTAACTTAAAATTTTATAAATCACAGAGTACAAAAAATTAATATGTACTCCGTGATAAAGTTATACTCATATCAATGTTAGTAATGTACAACAATCTCATTTATTACGACGTTGCCTAATTGTTGCCTAGGCGGTTGTGTAGGCGACCGGGTGGTATACTGGTGTCGCACATTGCCTTGGCGCTGTGATAATTGTGATCCTGAGGGGCACTATTGAATGTGTGAATATATCAAATGGCAAATGTTTAGATTGTTTAACATCATCGTGGTGCGTCGACATCTTCTACGACGTTCGTGGGTGCTGCAGTAGAAAATAAAATTGAACCTTTTCTGAATGATGATGAAAACATTGATGATGATTATGGACAGACGACTCCCACTACCAATGAGACGACAAAGGAAAAAAGTCGTCATGATGGCATAATGTTGGATTATGATATTTGATACCTCAAAATATGCACTTGAATGTTTTTGATAAGTTGTTTGTGTGCTTGTGCTCTTTGTTAGTTTCTTGCTCTGGAAGTTGAAGGATATTGTTTTCTTATATACTCTTCTTTGTAAATATGTATTTACGTGCTACCTTGAAACTTAGTTTTGTTAAGATAAATGATATTTCATCTATTAAAAATGTGGTTATTTTTAGTCAATTAGTGATATATTTACTTTTTTGTTTTTTATAGAATGTATTACTACACACTTATTATGATTTGTCGACTGATCCTCGACTAGGCTGACCGGTTAAACCAACTTGTAATTCCACATTATATGTTGGCCTAGATGCTGCCATTTCAGGATTTTGTAACGTTGTAAGCATCATAGTTTATAAGGCATCGCCTAGGCGATAAGGCGCTATCCCTTGGATGCCTAGTCTGCTTGCCTCGCCCGAAAAACCTCAAGGCGTCGCCTTGGGCCCCTTTAAAATTTTAAAATGTTTAAAAAGATTTGACTTAAACTTGTGACCTACGATACACACACACACACACAGAATCTAAGTACTCTGTCAATTCTACGATGAGAATAAGTAGAATCAAAGAATCGGCTTTTCACAATCAAATCCAAATGGCTCCTAATATTGGTGGAGCACATTGATTGTTTTTGGTACCTGCTTCTAATTCAGACTTAATTTACTACATCTATATTTATGCAGGCATATGTCTTATCAAAGTACCCATTGTATTTTTCTTTTCTAATATCGACATTGGGCATCTTACCATATGCTTGACCAAGTGCACATCAATTTACCCTTAACATACAAAAGACTGAATAATAATCTTTTCTTATAATTTTAGAGAAGGGGTAGGGCGGGTCGTGTGCAGCCTGGCGAGTGCTACCACTTATATCCACGATGTGTTTATGAAGCTTTTGCTGAGTATCAATTACCTGAACTTCTGAGAACTCCTCTAAATTCACTTTGCCTGCAAATAAAGAGTTTGCAAGTTGGAATTATTGCTGAATTTCTGTCTGCGGCTCTTCAATCACCAGAGCCATTGGCTGTAAGTAATTACTCGTCTGTATGACGTGTGAAATGTTACATGTGTTCAATGCTATATTGAAAAATTCTCCTATCACACTTTTTTATTTGTATTTTGTACTAATATTCTGCATATTCTCTTACCTTATTCTAAAGTTTTGATTGATAGTATTTGATAAGTGATTAAAATTGATCATGATTGAGGGACCTTTGTCACCTCATACAAGACGTTTCCTTTTAATTTTTGTCATTGTTGGGATACATTTTGAGAAACATACCACTTTATATCGAGGATGTGGTTAGTCTTCATATATATGACGTGTTGTTATCATTTGTCATGTACAAATGATCCCAAATAACTGTGTTGATTTTTATTAGAGTGCATTAAGCCTAAGCACCACCTTGTGTTTTTCATAAACTGTCATCTTTTAATAGCTTCTCCCAAAAATATCAACCACGAAATTCTTTTCTTATAAAGGACAAGAGAAGGTGATTTTTGGGCGGACAACATATGAATGTAGGAAGTTCTTTGAGGGACGGGAGGAGTATACTACTGTCAGTATAAATGATTTAGGATCAAGAACTATTGTGGTAATTGTGTGAACTTTCAAAAAAAATACAGTAGGACTAAATGGGAGTTGGCAGGGTCGGCTGTTTGGATTGTTATGTTGTTTTGGAATACGAGATGTCTAATTACAATTGCTCAAATATACAGGTCTAAACATCTAATACCTTGTTTTCTATGCACTAAAGCATGTTTTAACTTGAGATCTCAAGGAAATAAAAATTTATGTCATTCAGCATCTCAATTTCATTCGCCTATTGAAAGTTCTTAACATGTCACTAAATACATTCATGCTTTATTCTTTTGGTATTTTGGTATATTGCTAACTGCTGTTGTAATTTGTCACAGGTGCAAAATGCTATCGAGTTTTTGAAGATGATTGGTGCATTAGATGAACACAAAAATCTTACGCATCTCGGTATACATGATCAATGAATATAAAAACTCAAAATAATTACCTGTCTTCCGAAACTTCACAATTTTTTCCTACCACAAAGTTTACCCATTTACTTTTAGGCCCCGTTTGGTGAGTTTTGGAGTGATGATATGATAATGGGTTTTGAAGTCCCAAAGAAATGATATCGGTTTTGAAATCTGAAATGAAAGTGTGGAGAAAACAGAAAAGAAATCAATTCATATTAAAATCTTCAGTGAGCAATTGAAATCAAAATTTAAAAATAGTATTTTGTAGTTCTTACATTAACAATTAAATTCTTGAAGGTTTCTTTTTTTCCATCCTATTCCCAAAATTTTGATCATCTAGAATCAAAAGAAAGAAAGAAAAAGTTGCAGAGGAGAGAGGAATGGGATTGATTGAATCAGAGAGTGCCCCTCACTCGAAACTTGATGCCTGTGATTTTCTTGCGAACAAATAGGAGCAAGACAAAGAGAATCCTGAATTTGCTGCCGCTAGAGACACATCTGCCACAGCCGGCTAGAGGTAGAACCGAGATGCCATTCTCGCTGCTCCAGATTTGAGAAATGGTGGCCTGTGCACATGATAAAGCTTGAGTCAAATTGATTGAATTTAGAATGAAAAAGTGTACATCAAGTCCCAATTTGAGAAGGGAGAGTCTCCAGATTCTCAAAGGAAAATACAATGAAAAATAATCACCCAGAAAATAACATGACTCTAAGTAATAAATCCCACTCCTAGGGGAGTTGGGTAACTGCTACGTAACCCACCCGCTCAGCCACTTAGTGGGTTGTTTGAAATGCTCATTAACATTTTTAGCTGCTGCACTTCTTCCGGCCCGCCCTTTGCCATCTTCTTTTTCCAAAACGACTTGTCCTCAAGTCGAAAGGAAGGGAATTGAGCTCGCAACAGATCATAACACTCCCAGGTAGCTTCCTCCACTGGACGTTGACACCAAGAGATGAGTAATTCCAGCACATGTTGACCTGCTTCCCATACCCTGTGGTGAGAGAGAACTTCTTTAGGCTGCACGTCAAATTCCCAGTCCTTTGTGATGGGGAGGGGAGCAATAGGTGAAGTCGGAACTTGCCCCCTAGCTGGTTTCAGCATTGATACAGGAAACACCGGATGAATGCAAGCATCTTGAGGCAATTCCTACTCATAAGAAACAGGCCCCACCTTGTGTGTAACTTTGTAAGGCCCAAAGAACCGGGGAAAAAGCTTATCATATCGCCGTTTAGCCAAGCTTTTTTTGCCTATAGGGTTGTATCTTTAGAAACACCACATCCCCTACTTCAAATGAGAGTTCTCTGTGTTTTGTACCAGCTTGAGATTTCATTCGATCTTGAGCTTTTTGCAGATTCTGTTTTAAGATTTTCAGCATATCATCCCTGGTTATCAGTTGATCTTCTAACTCAGCATTCTTAGTTTCCCCAGCGATGTAAGGATGGAAGGGAGGAGGGTCACGACCATAAACTGCCGAGAAAGGAGTGGTGTTGATGGCAGTGTGAAACCCAGTATTGTAGGAGTACTCGGCCCATGACAGAAGCGAACTCCATTTGTGAGGCTGCTCCTGAGCAAAGCAACGAAGGTAAGCCTCTAAGAATCGATTGAGGACTTCAGTTTGGCCATCCGTTTGGGGTGGTAACTAGTACTCAACTTCAAAGTGGTTTGACTGAGGCGAAAGAGCTCCTGCCAGAAGTGACTCAGAACTATCACATCCCTATCAGAGATAATAGATCGTAAAAAACCATGAAGACGAACAATTTCCTTGCAAAACACAGCAGCAACTCCTTTGGCTGTAAATGGATGAGTGAGAGGCAAAAAGTGTGTTAGGTAACCACGGTTGGGAGGACAGCGGAAATACAAAAATTTAATCTCTCAATAGTGATTACTAGCCCAAGAACACGTACTAAAACTATAGCTAGAGATAGAAAGTTATACCTTCTCCGGTAAAGCGGTATGAACGAGAAGTCGAGCAAAAGGTGTTGATGGAGCAAACGTAGCCGTTCAAGCGTCCGGCCTCCAACTTTGACACACGAACAATCTCCGGAGTCTACTATAATCTTTATGCTAGTAAAGATTATAATAGTATATTAAAATATAAAGATTTAAGAGGGATAATATTAATCTTGTATATTAAATAGTAGAAAATATATGAATAATATTTTAAATAAAATATTATATCAATTTTCTACACCCAAAATAATAACTTTGGAACTCAAAATGTTTTTCCCCTTTCTCTCTACTTGGCCGAAAACCTCTTAATGGGAAAGTGAATGAGCTTTCATTTTATTAAAGTATAAAAGGCAATAACAATAATAAAAGGACAAAACACTTTTGTCAAAGTGTCCTCCTCCATTTATTTCAAAAGTGGGAGACAAGCTCCACTAAGTGTATGTACGAAATGGTGAGGGGAGAGGAATTTAATTCCTCTCCTCTCAAATGTTCAAAGTGTATTTTATTTGACATCAATAATTTTTATGATATAAAATAAAATACCCAAAATATTTTAAAACAAGTATATAAAATATACTTTAAAATAGTTTTTGTCAAAATAACTATTTTCATAATTAAAATGACACTCCAAAATAAAATATACTCCAAAACATATTTTGATATATGTATTATTGTTATTACTACACCGTACGTACGCATATAAGTAATAATGCATACATAAATATGCACACCACCATACATACATATATATGGTGTAAAAGTATAAAAGTTTACTAAATTGTAAACGTGACATACACATATATATACATTATTATTATAACAAAAAAACGTACGTACTAAGTAATAAATACATATACAAAATATATTTACATATTTTATTTTACTATTTTACAATATACAAATTATATATTATCCCTTCTTATAATCCTACTCTTTAAATTGTCCAAAGTGTGTGACCCATATAGGCACTTATAAAACTGGCCACAGTATTGACTCTACACCAATACTATAAGTAATAAGCGGTATCTAGCAACACATTATTACCCCCAGATTATAAGTTCAGACGTTTGCTCCGTCAAAACCTTTCTACGACTAAGACTTTGTATAACGTAGATCCTTTTGTCCCAATGTCTTAACTTAGTGCAAGGGATATAAAATTATCCAACTTGTAGCCATTAAGTTACTTACTGATTAACAAGTCTGACTGATGAGAACAGATGTCTAAACTCATCTCAGCATGGCCATGCATTTCTTCAGTCATACTTATCAGTGGGCCCCTACAAGACATCATTCTGCTTGAGTAGCAGTGACAAATTCTTTGTACATAATCTACGTCTTCGAATACGTGTAGCGGCATGCCCAATACAAAGCCTGTATACCATCCTTATTTCATACGGCTTAGGACAATGAATCAAAGCATGCGGGTCCACACATTCGAAGAACGTAATACTTCAAGTCTGAGGATCGTTATACAAATAGTCGCATTAAGGACACTTAGAGCATAGACTAAAAGTCTAGGCAATGTCCTTAAGGTGGGTCAGGTCTGGCATCCTATTATTAACGATAATATCTGCCCGAGAGTAGATGCGAACACTCCGTCATTGACCAAGAGACTAGGTCAAACATCTAACTCTCACTAGTCTCACGCGCACTAACGATATCCCGCTCTCCTTAATGCTTCGACTATAGACCGTTTAGAATTATACTAAGTGACAAGATGTCAGTCTCAACATCAGAAGACTCATTCTGATAAACATCTTATAATATAATTCTAGGAATGCAATTAAGAGTTTACATTAACATGAGATGTTTGTAAACTTAATGCATCTGCCTTTACATGATAGAAAATCATTAAGATATTACAATAGCAGTTGGCCATAAGGGCACCAACTCCATCAATCTCCCACTTGCACTATGGCCAATCTGGCATTGGTCGAATGCCCATTGACCTAGTGTGACCCTCATGCTTTAGCTTTCCCAAGGGCTTGGTCAGGGGGTCGGCTATGTTGTCGTCTGTTCCTACTTTGCAAATCTCTACATCACCTCTGTCTACGATTTCTCGTATGATGTGATAACTTCGTACAATGTGCTTGGTCTTTTGGTGAGATCGTGGTTCCTTTGCCTGTGCAATGGCCCCAGTGTTGTCGCAAAACAACGGGATTGGGTCATTAATGCTAGGAACCACTCCAAGTTCAGAAATGAACTTCTTTATCCAAACACCTTCCTTTGCTGCTTCAGCAGCAGCCATGTACTCAGCCTCTGTAGTTGAATCGGCGGTTGTGTCCTGTTTAGAACTCTTCCAGCTAAAAGCTCCGCCATTCAGGCAAAACACATACCCTGCTTGTGACTTGTAATCGTCTCGATCGGTTTGGAAGCTAGCATCAGTGTAACCAATCACTTTCAGCTCTTCCTCACCTCCATATACCAGGAATGCATCCTTAGTATTCCGAAGATACTTTAGGATGTTCTTGACCGCTGTCCAGTGTGCTTCACCTGGATTCCCCCGGTATCTGCTGGTCACGCTTAAAGCGAATGAGACATCAGGTCTAGTACATATCATGGCATACATGATGGAACCAATTGCAGAAGCATATGGGACCTTCATCATGAGTTTCTTCTGCTCGGGAGTAGAAGGACTCTAGCTCTTGGAAAGAGCCGTGCCAGGTATCATAGGTAAGGATCCCTTTTTCGAGTTAGACATGCTAAATCGATTAAGGACCTTATCTATATATATGTACTTTGACATAGACCTATCAACTTTCTTGACCTATCACGGTAGATTCTTATGCCAAGGGCATAACTAGCATTCCCCAAGTCCTTCATGGCGAAGTTCTCGCTCAACCAAGTCTTTACAGACGTAAGAGCAGGAACATCGTTACCCATTAACAATATGTCATCGACATATAAGATTAGGAATACTATCACACTCCCAATGACCTTCTTGTAAACACAAGACTCGTCAGAATTCTTCTCGAAACCAAAACTAGTGATGGTTTCATCAAAGCGTATATACCAACTTCGAGATGCTTGTTTCAATCCGTAGATTGACCGTTGTAGCTTACAGACTTTGGCAGATTCACCAGCAATTGTAAAACCGTCAGGCTGTGTCATATAGACATCCTCTTTGAGGTTCCCGTTAAGGAAAGCCGTCTTGACGTCCATCTGCCAAATCTCGTAATCATAGAATGCTGCAATCGCAAGCATTATCCGAATGGACTTCAGCATCACAACTGGAGAAAAGGTTTCATCATAGTCAATTCCATGGATTTGTCTATAACCTTTTGCTACCAATCTAGCTTTGAAGGTATGAACCTTCCCGTCTACGTCTGTTTTCTTTTGAAAATCCACTTGCACCCTATGGGTTTTATCCCTTCGGGCGCATCAACCAAGGTCCAAACTTGGTTTGTGTACATAGACTCCATTTCGGATTTCATGGCATTAAGCCATTGTTCGGATTCGGGGCACGTGATTGCCTCGAGGTAGGTCTCAAGTTCGCCTTGGTCTACCAGCAAGACGTCACCTTCATCAGATACAAGGAAACCGTATCTAACCGGAGGATTACGCATCCGGTCTGACCTACGTGGTAAAACCTGAGCCGGTCGAGATACTAAATCTTGACGCTCGGGTTCCACTGCTGTTGAGATCTCTTCTTGTGGTTCTCGAATTTCTTCGAGGTCTACCTTTCTCCCACTAGAAATAGCAGAGAGAAACTCCTTCTCAAGGAAGGTTCCGTTCCGAGCAACAAAGATTTTGTTATCGGTCGGATGATAGAACTCATACCCTTTCGTTTCCTTAGGGTATCCCACAAATTTACACCTGTCAGATTTGGAATCTAGCTTACCAGACGTCATGAGGCGTCTAACGTAAACATCACAACCCCAAATCCTCAAGTACGACAAATTTGGTTTTGTCCCACGCCATAGCTCGTATGGTGTGCTCTCAACAGCCTTAGATGGTACGCGATTGAGTGTGTGTGC
>OOIL02003814.1:44260-58656 GCA_900332095.2 Cuscuta campestris
CAACCCTCAATGTTGATTCGGAGATTCTCCTAGAGATTCTCTTAATGGGCCAAGATCCATATATCATTAAATTCTAGTTGACCTGAGGTTCGTACCTAGAATTTAACTATTTAGGTAGGAACATAGTTCCAACTGTCGAGCCGCGCTCACAGTTCTTGGTCTTGTGTTGGGCGAACGACAATACTACTTACGGACCAGAACACCGTTTCATTATACATGTGATTGGCTTTGGCACGTACCACATGCACAACTACATTAGTTAGAGCTAAGCCCAATTAAGTCATAGAGACCCAACTTTTGGCTGGATGAGTGAGTAAAGTAATTCGACTTGTCAGTAGAGTGACCCCAACGAAACCCGCCTCTAAGTCATCCATCCATTTGACCGAGACTCAGTTAAGTCTAACCCAACGTCTGACAATGACCACTTTAGTGATTCCCGTGACCAGCATAACATACACCGTACTACGCTTTGCTAGGGCTGAGTACGTGACAGTGCACATTAGCCGGAAAGGTGCCAGGCGCCGGAAGGCAATACAGACTTAATATTTCGAGGGATTTTAAATTTTACGATCTCACCTACGACACATGCCGCGCACGTGTCAATTTACTAGCGTTAAACATACATTCACATGCATTCAAAATACGCTGTAAATAAACGTGTAATGATTGTGGCCCCTAAAGGAAAAATAAAACGATATCTCCCACTGACTTCCAAGCACTTGGACTTCGGGCTATCTCCATTCCTTTAGATTCCCTCGAATGGACTTCAAATCTTTTATCTTCTAACGACCACGTGAGAAAAGAATCCTCGGTTGAGGTAAGAGAGAGAAATAGATTTACAACGAGAGTTTAAGAGATAAGGCACGACACGCAGGCCGTATTATAATCAAATAAACTATAGCCACAATCATCCACCATGCATATCATACATCCACACAGGCAATAGAGATATACATACACAGGGCGAATCGCGCTCGCCCCAGACAATTCTAGAAAAATACTACGTTGGTAATATTTTCTAAAATTCATAAAAATTCATAAAGTTGTCCAAAAATTATGAAATTTTACCAAGTCATCCTAAATACATTAGGTGACTTTCGGACAGGGTCAAAATTTGAAAAGAAAATTCCAGTAGATACAGAATTACGAAAATGCCCCTAGTGCAATGTTTATTCCAAAATTCATTTTAAATTTGAAATAAAATGAAAAAATCATGAAAATTAATTTCCAACTTCCAGTAACTATTTTATAAATTTATAAATCGGAAAAATAAATTTCCAGACTTTATAAATATTTATTTCCCAAATATATTAATTATATCTCAATAATTGCAAAAATAATTTTAAATCATTTTTAAAAAATCATTAAATTATAAAATTTAATATTTAGAAAAATCTAATTACTTTTTACTGAGATATAATTTTCCAAAATGATATTAGCCATTTTCAATTAATATATATATATATATATATCTATATATATTACTCGGTAATATATATATATATATATATATATATATATATATATACCAAAATATATATATATATATATATATATATAATTACTAACTAATATTATTTTGTCCAATATATTTATGAACAACTTTATTTCACCTAGAAATAATATTTCCAAGTTTTATAAAGTTCATTTTTGAGTTTCCAATATTTATTTAAGATTTATTGGAATTAAATCTAAACAAATACAATTGACTCAAGAATTGGAAATAAACAATTTCGAAAATTACAATATAATTTTACTAACCATAAAATGAAATTTTATGTTCAATAAAATTATATTAACAATTTCGAAATATATATATAATTAATATATATTCGAAATTTCCGAATATATGTATAAAATACATATTTTCGGCACAAATAAATAATGAATATTTATTTTAATGATTTATTTAAGTCCAATATTTATTCCAAGACTAAAATAAATCATTTTACTACTTTTCGAGATTAACAAATAATTACCAAGTTAAAATAATTTTCAACCAAAAAAGTTCTACAAAAACTATAGTTTTGTACGTTGGCTCTGATACCACTGTTAGGTAACCACGGTTGGGAGGGCAGCGGAAATACAAAAATTTAATCTCCCAATAGTGATTACTAGCCCAAGAACACGTACTAAAACTATAGCTAGAGATAGAAAGTTATACCTTCTCCGGTAAAGCGGTATGAACGAGAAGTCGAGCAAAAGGTGTTGATGGAGCAAACGTAGCCGTTCAAGCGTCCGGCCTCCAACTTTGACACACGAACAATCTCCGGAGTCTACTATAATCTTTATGCTAGTAAAGATTATAATAGTATATTAAAATATAAAGATTTAAGAGGGATAATATTAATCTTGTATATTAAATAGTAGAAAATATATGAATAATATTTTAAAGAAAATATTATATCAATTTTCTACACCCAAAATAATAACTTTGGAACTCAAAATGTTTTCCCCTTTCTCTCTCTACTTGGCCGAAAACCTCTTAATGGGAAAGTGAATGAATCAGTGGGCCCCTACAAGACTTCATCCTGCTTGAGTAGCAGTGACAAATTCTTTGTACGTAATCTACGTCTTCGAATACGTGTAGCGGCATGCCCAATACAAAGCCTGTATACCATCCTTATTTCATACGGCTTAGGACAATGAATCAAAGCATGCGGGTTCACACATAGCTTCTTGCATTATGAAGTTCAGACTCCTAGCAATATGGTTATCAGCGTAATTCCTGTGAATCTCGTATCTGATTTTCAGATCCGTTACAGGAATTCCACCCAGTCCAGACCGTAGGATAATAATTGCTATTATAGACGGCGAGAGTAGATGCGAACACTCCGTCATTGACCAAGAGACTAGGTCAAACATCTAACTCTCACTAGTCTCACGTGCACTAACGATATCCCGCTCTCGTTAATGCTTCGACTATAGACCGTTTAGAATTATACTAAGTGACAAGATGTCAGTCTCAACATCAGAAGACTCATTCTGATAAACATCTTATAATATAATTCTTGGAATGCAATTAAGAGTTTACATTAGCATGAGATGTTTGTAAACTTAATGCATCTGCCTTTACATGATAGAAAATCACTAAGATATTACAATAGCAGTTGGCCATAAGGGCACCAACTCCATCAAAGTGAGCGTATTTGTTTAATCGGTCGACCACCACAAAAATGGTATCAAACTTGTTAGATGTGGGTTTCCCTATAATGAAATCTATAGAGATGTGTTCCCTGATTTGCTGCGGTATAGGAAGTGGTTGAAGTAATCGTGTTGGTGTTAAAGGGTCATACTTCTGCTGTTGGCATGTAAGGCAGTTCTGCATATGGATGCGAACATCTTGTTTCAGCTTGGGCCAATAGTAGTACAATGATATGCGTTTGAGTGTCTTAAGAAACCCTCCATGGCCTGCCATCGGGGTACCATGGGCTTCATGCAAGAGTTTGTCCCGAAGGCCCGGTACATTTGGAATTACAATGCGCCCCTTATAAAATAAATTTTGACGTACCATTTTGAAACCTGGAAAGGAAGACGCGTCAGTTGACAACCCCTGGATAATTTTATGGGTGTAGGGATCAGTTCTTAAACCCTCATATACCGCTGCAATAGCCAAACAATAATAAGGGATTGCAAATGTGAGGAAATTTACTTGTTGGGGTCTACGAGAGAGTGCATCGGCCCCCTTGTTTTCTCTTCCCGATTTGTGCGTAATTGAAAACTCATAAGGCATCAGCTTCATTAGTAAACGCTGTTGTTCATGAGTAGTAACTCGCTGCTCCAATAAGAACTTCAAGGTGTAATGATCAGTTCGCACGAAGAAGTGTTGTCCCATAAGATAATGATTCCATTTTTGCACAGCTAGGACCAAAGCCAATAGTTCACGATCATATGCCGATTGAGGCGATTAGATGGTGAAAACCCTTTGCTAAAATAGGTGATGGGGTGGTCTTCTTGAATTAAGATGGCCCCAACTCCTTCTGATAAGGCATCATGTTCCACGATGAAAGGCAATGAGAAATCTGGCATGCGGAGAACAGGGGCTGAAATAAGCAACTGTTTCAGTTTAGTAAAAGCTGTCATTGTCTCATCATTCCACAAAAACCCATCTTTCTTGGTCAAGGCTATCAGGGGGCGTGCAATCAACCCATAATTCCGTATGAAACGGCAATAATATCCTGTTAAGCCCAAAAATCCCCGTACCTCACGAATATTAGTAGCTATGGGCCACACTTGAACTGCTGCTACCTTCTCTTGATCAACTTGCACCCCTGCGGAAGTAACCAAGTGTCCTAAAAATAGAACTTGGGACTGACCAAAACAACACTTGGAGAGCTTGGCAAAGAACTTCTGTTTTTGTAATAATTCCAGTGAAGTTTGTAAGTGCTGGACATGCAAGCTCTAGTATGGCTGTAAATCAAGATATCATCGAAAAAAAGAAGTATAGATCTGCGCAAGTAGGGCCGAAAGAGGTCATTCATGGCTGCTTGGAATGTTGAGGGGGCGTTAGTTAATCCAAACGGCATAACCATGAATTCATAGTGTCCCGAATGGGTCCGGAAGGCTGTCTTCTCAAAGTCAGAGGGATTTACCCGTATTTGGTAGTAACCTGATCGCAAATCCAACTTTGAGAACACAGTGGCTCCATGCAATTCATCCAACATATATGTTTGTGATTGGATATTTGTCAGCCACTGTAACCTTGTTCAGAGCTCGATGTTCGACACACATACGCCATGTATTGTCTTTCTTCTTATCCAATAACATAGGGCTAGAGAATGGGCTGGTACTGGCCCTTATAAACCCTGCTGTCTGCAGTGTTTGCACTTGCTTTTCAATCTCATATTTTTGTGAATGGGGGTATTGGTAAGGGTGTATATTGGGAGGTACTGTATTGGTTAATAGAGGGATAGAGTGACAGTGTGATGGAAAGGGTGGAATGGTTGTAGGTTCAATGAATACAGATGCAAAGTTGTGGAATAATGATTGTAAGTCTGTGGGTATCGCGGGTAGGGTTTCCGATTCAATACTAAGGTGTTGAAAAGCTGCAGACTGCTGAGGACCAGAAACTAAGCCTTGCAGCTTGTATTTCTGCCCATTGATGGTGAAAATAAGGAACATTTCATTCCAATTAGCCTGCACGGTGTTTAGAGATGCCAACTATTGAATTCCTAGGACAACATTTGCTCCTCCAATTGAAAAAGGATAGAAGT
This sequence comes from Cuscuta campestris, assembly GCA_900332095.2. Classification (NCBI taxonomy): domain Eukaryota; kingdom Viridiplantae; phylum Streptophyta; class Magnoliopsida; order Solanales; family Convolvulaceae; genus Cuscuta; species Cuscuta campestris. The sequence goes on from OOIL02003814.1 coordinate 49,474, forward strand.
CCTGAGTAATTGTAAGCTCTGGCAGCTGTAGAGGAATTTCTCTACACACTTTATTACACCTGATTATGTCCCCATTCCCAATTTGAACCCCAAATGGCGGTACCAGTTGGGTTGTTAACTTTAATTCGTACACCAAGTTATCTGAGATAAAATTATGAGTTGAGCCACTATCAACTAAAATTAGGACCTTTGTTGCGTTTATAGTTCCATGTAGCTTCATTGTAGTGGTGTGTGATTTGCCCAAGATGGCGGGTAGACTAATTTCCGCTAGATCTTCCTAGGAAATAGCCTCTTCTTCTCCCACAACTTGTACGGAATCATCCTTTTCCTCCGTCGCGTGTAGTAATTTGAAAGTCCCTGTTTTACATCGGTGTCTAGGACTATACTTGTCACCACATCGAAAAAATTCGCCCCTTAGGAGGCATGCCTGTTTCTCAATATCACAAATGCGTAAAGGAGGATTCTTTTGAGGAACAGGTGGAGGATTATTGGGAGGATTTAGTTGTGAGGGAGTTTTGAAACTGCAAGCAGAAGCAGCTCCTCTTCTTGAACGAGAACATCCAATCTTAGATTCAAATTCAAGGGCTCATCGCATTGTACACCGTCCTAGGCTTATGAATCCTGACATTCGCCTTTAACTCCTCCTTGAGTCCATTTAGAAAGACCCCTGGCAGGCAGTTATCCGGCCAATTGGAAACGCTAGCAGATCTTTTGGCGAATTCCTGTCTGTAATCTTGGATGGATCCGGTCTGCTTGATACTGCACCAGTACTCATCTGGATTTTGATATTAAGCAGGACCAAAATTCTTTTGTAATGCCTGAACCAGATCTTGCCAGTAGATGATACCCTGACCCGCATTTAGCCATGAATATATGTCTAAAGCGTCTCCTTCCAAGTACATGACCGCGATATCCACCTTTTCATCTTCAGGTACATTGTAGCAACGGAAATACTTTTTTGCCTTTAGAATCCAGCCTCTAGGATCTCCATCACTAAATACAGGGAAATATATCTGGTTATAAGGGCAATAAGGACGATTGTTTCTCCAAGAGTACTCACCATCATCGGCAGGATCGTTATGACCACGTTTAAAACTGCTGTTACTAGAAGATGTAGCATGAGACTTGTGGGCGGCGACGTCGTCTTTCATGGATTCCATGACTGCTAGTCTCTCGGTGATGGCGGCTAACTGGATGGCAATGGGGTCAGGTTCTGCGCCCCCGCCTTCTGATTGGTTACTCCAGGTTGTTGGTGCCATTTGATTCCCGGCAACAGAACCAAACGGTAATGCTTGAGTCAAATTGATTGAATTTAGAATGAAAAAGTGTACATCAAGTCCCAATTCAAGAAGGGATAGTCTCCAGATTTTCAATGGAAAATAAAATGAAAAATAATCACCCAGAAAATAACATTGCTCTAAGTAATAATTCCCACTCTTAGGGGAGTTGGGTAACTGCTATGTAACCCACCTGCTCAGCCACTTAGTGGGTTGTTTGAGATGCCTATTAACATTTTGAGCTGCTCCGCTTCTGCCGGCCCATCCTTTGCCATTTTCTTTTTCCTTCTTGAATATACCAATCTGATTGGAGGCTTATCAGCACACTTCTTGGAGAAGATATATACAATAGGACGATATGCTAGTGGCCATCAGGCCATCCCATTGAAATCGGTGAAGTCAGTGGGTAAAAGGAGATCTAAAAAAGCTCCTTATTGGGAGAGGTTCCATATCTCCTGATTTTTAAACCAAAATCTAATTTTGCTCACCAAACACAATTTTCAGAAACTTGATATCGGAGATATCAAATCCCATATCCTTTTACCCCATCAAACACATCCTTAAGGTTTTTTTTGGTTGTGTTCTCAATGAAGATGTAAGTTAAGACAGTGTTTGACTGCTATTTAGTAGAATTCACAAGATTTATAAAATATGTTTACCAATTTTGCTTAGGTATACTGATTGTTTCTTATGTCAGGAAAATATTTATCGGTGCTTCCTGTGGACCCCAAGCTGGGGAAAATGCTAGTAATGGGTGCTATTTTCTGTTGCTTTGATCCCATATTGACCATTGTTGCTGGCCTCAGTGTTAGGGATCCTTTTCTTTTGCCTCAGGATAAGAAGGATGTAAGTCTACTGCTTTATGTGGTAATCTTTGTTTCCAAGGTGTGATCAACTGTTGTAACTTTTATTGACTTTCTTTGACAAACAAATAGTTAAATTTAGAAAAGATTGTAGTTGTTTTGTAAGTTAGTGTAGAGCAGAAGCATCCAGTCCGTAACAGTGCGAAGACCTGCAACATTCATTTTCCACGATCCAGGAGACCTGTTCCGACTTGGAGTCTTGCAATTATGGAAGTCTGATTTATTAGAGGTTGAGCTGAAAGCATGCGATTAATTAAGAGATAATTATCCATTGCACAAAGAGTCACAGTGTGTATAGAAGAAAGAAAAGAGTTGGCTTGAAGTTGAAATCCTAATCCTATGTGAAGTGCTAGAACTCCTAGTCTTATAAGGATTGTAAGGAGTGTTTTACTTTTATTTAGATCGGGTTAAATGTCTTCTATAAATACCACAAGTCTCAAAAAATGCATTAGGGATCCAGCTTATAATATTCATTTTTGTTAGTCTAGAGACACACTGATGAGATACATATCCACAGCGTAAACAAAAGAAACACATCTTCTTCATTGGAACGATCATGCACAAATGGGAGAGATGTACGACCATAATGTCTTCGTTTGCTGATCAGGAGTTGGGCTGTCAACACGTCCTTTGAAGATACGCTGGTGAAGGGGTGATAGCCATAAAGCAAGCTCAGACAGGGTTCGAGCTAGAAGTCTTAGTTTTGAGGTTTTGGAATAACAATTTGGAAATGTGTCATCATGTTGTTCTTGATCGATGCAACCTGCTTTAAAGATTTAGTGAAGGGCTATTACATGGGCGTGGGTCCTGCAGATTAAGAGGATTTCTCCGAATTGCGTAAACAATTCTTTGTGTACTGCTTACTGCATTCCTTCATTTCTATTTGTGTGTGCGGTACTGAAGATGTTGTAGCACATTGTTTGTCATTTTTTACAGTGATATAGCGTTTTGGATATTGCAATATTTTATACTTTTATTGCTTGTACTTTCAAATTTTAAATCTTCAGCTAATCATGATGATGATGGTTATAGATTTTTCAGTTTAGTATTCCTTGTGAAGAAGGTTGCGACAAGAAAGGCATCTTGTGTAAAACATTTTTAATATGCTTTTGTCCATCAAAATATAGATTTAACTTTTAAGTAATTTTGTACAATTAATTAGCATAATACATTGAATGCCACCAACCTCAACTAGTTGGGAATTGGGATTAAGATGTTGGTTATGGTGTTGTTATTGATGATGATAATGTTTATGATGATGTAGTTAGCTGGACAGCAAAGTCAAGATTTTCAGCCAAGGACTATAGTGATCACATGGCTCTTGTCCGTGCCTATGAAGGTTGGAAAGATGCTGAAAGAGAAGGTTCTGCATATGAATATTGTTGGAGAAACTTCCTTTCTGCTCAAACACTTCAAGCCATTCATTCTCTTCGTAAGCAATTTTCCTTCATCTTGAGAGATGCCAGCTTGCTTGAAGAAGAAAATGCAGCTAATAATAAGTTTAGTCACAATCAATCATTAGTCCGTGCAGTCATATGCTCTGGTTTATATCCTGGAATTGCATCCGCAGTAATAAGGCATTCTCTCATCTAAAATTTGTGTGGCACTCTTATTCCTTATTTCAACGGAGATGAGTTTTCTTTCTTTTCTATATGCAGCACAGAGAGACATCAATGTCTTTCAAGACAATGGATGATGGTCAAGTTTTACTTTATGCTGTAAGTGTGATTATGTGTCATTATCAACTATAACTTGGGGATTATTATTTACTTGATGAACTGATGAGCTTGCACAGTTTATACTGCATAATCTTTGCCAAACATGTGAAAATATCTTTTATTTTATTAAAATCATTCTAGTTAAATATCCTATGCCGATTATTGATATTAAAGTTTTTGAATTTTATTTGGTTCATAAACATTTTCCCCTCATTTATCGTATCAGGTTTTCTATCCATGGTAAACTTTTGAGTTATATGCATATTAAAGTCCTTGTAGTATTTAATAAGTGGGTAAATAGTCCTCAAACTTTTAAAAGTTATCAAATAGTCCCTATAGTCATACAACCATAGCATAATTAGTCCCTATATTAGAAAATTCGTAAAATGTACACAACACGCGCATATTATGCAAAGACGTCAATCATGTGATTGTAAAAACAAACAAATCTGAAAGTTTAGTTGTGATGTGTAACTTTGAACCATAGTACAATATCTTCCATCTTTTAATTTAGCTCTTACAACTAAATCTCTGTCTCTCCTATAGTGTGTTGTATTTAGGTGCCCTAGCGGCAATCAAATACATATGTAACTGTACACTTTATCATGAATGAAAGGCTTTGAAGTATGTTTTATATCTCGTGTAACATAACATAGCTTCAGTCCATAGACGATAGCGCTTCAGTAACATAGATGAGGACTACGATGTTCTGATTATGAGACTGTTACTTCTTGACGAAGGCTATGTCTAGAATATGGGATCAGCGTGAAATACTATTATGCCTGTAGTATTGCATAGTTCTGATCATGCATGCTCTAGAGATAGTTGCGTCTCATAGACTATAGGTATTGTGATATCTTAATCTGTACGTAGGTGCATATTATATCGATAATATGTGACTGGATTGACCCATCTTGAGAATACTGCATGGATCTACAGTAATGTGTTTATCAGTGTTCTCAATTCGACCTTGCTATAACTATCCTCAGACTTGAAGTTATTACATTCTCTGATATGTGGGGTCATATGCTTTGATTCGTAACGAATGCTATCTGAAATACTGGTAGACATACAGTTATGCGTTGGGTATGCCGCTAAGCATATTTGGAGATGTGAATAACAGATACAGGATCTGTCCCTTCTACTGTATAGAAGTATAATGTCAATGGGCCCACTGAATAGTAGGACATGGGAAAGTGCATGGCCATGCCCAGATATGTCTCTATCTAGAGACTGATAAATATCTGATCCCTACTAGTCTACTTGAGATTCAGTAACAGCTGATTTAACTATACAGGGATACACATCCCATGCCTTGTGTTAAATCATGACATCTAGGACAGAAGGATAATAGTTATAGAACGTCTTGTGTCGTATAAGGTATTGATGAGATGAACGTCTTTTTCATAATCTGGGGGTAATAATGTGTTGCTAGATACTGCTTATTATGTATCGTATTAATTTTATTAATATTATTACCAGTATTATGGATACCTAAAGGGTCACACACTTAGGACTTGTAAGGGAGTAGTATACTACACTAGTGGGAGTAATATTAAATATATAGCTGTGATAATTTTATAAATATATATGTATTTCGAAAATACATATGTATTTTAAAATTATATTTTGTTTGTGTCATTTTAATTAAATGATAATTATATTTTTGACAAAACAAATTTTATTATATATATATATATATATATATATATATATATATATATATGTAGTGCCGAATATATATATATATATATATATATATATATATATATATATATATTATTTTTATCATTTTAATTATAGTATAATTATTGATGTCAAAATAAAATGTAATGTGCTTTTAAATTGGGATGGCCGAAAATAGCAAAGGGAAAAATACAAGACATAAATTGATTTTCTAACTAATGATATATTTGATTGAATAATCAAATATTTGATTAACAAAAGGATATTTGTCTTGTTGTGTTGGTTGGGGACATTACATTAATCCTAATTTGTTTTGTCCCTAAGCTATTTCCTAGAAATTCTTTAAGTTATGTTATATAAAGAAAATGAATTCCTCCCCATTATGAAGAGTGAAGTTTCGGCCATCTCAAAGAGAGAGAAGAAAATATTTATTTTGTGTTCCAAGTTATTTTTCTAAATTGTTAGAAATATACACAAAATATTTTAAAGAAATATTTATAAGATAAATATTTTTACTATATATTTATTACTCCAAAAAATTGCTGCTGGGTACCCCTAATTTTGGGATAAAGACTAGCAGGTCCCATTGTTTTTCAAAATATACTCCGAAGTACCTTAAGATATTCGAAAATTGACTCCGGGGTGACAATCCGTCATTCTCTCCGTTAACCTTTCTTTTCCGTTATCCTCCTCCTCCTCTTCTAAAAAAATTGCTGCCAGGTACCCCTTATTTTGGGATAAAGACTGGCAGGTCCCATTCTTTTCTTCTTTTCTTCTTCTTCTTCTTTTCTTATTTTCTTCTTCTTTCTCCTGCCTTCCAGAGTTCCAGTGACCTCCATTCCTCCACCCACCTCCGTTTTTTTTTCTTCTTTTACCTTTTCTTTTGTTTTTTTCTTTTTCTATTATAATTATTATTATTTGTTAATAATTATTATAATTAATTACATCATAATTATTATTTTCTTATTCTATTATTATTATTATTAATTTTTTGATTTATTATTATTACTATTATTATTAAAAATTAATTGTTAGTTTTACCACTCTTTTCTATAAAAACACTAATTGTTATTTAGAAAAATAGCACTTATTATAAAATAACACTTATTATTAATACTATTATTTATTTTAAGCAATTAATTAGTAATTTTTTTCTATACTTTTTTAAAAAATACCACTAGTTATTATTATTACTTCATATTAATTACTCCTCTGTTCTAGAGTACTTGTCTATTTTTGTTTTTTTGGTCAAAATTGATAATATTATGTATTTCCTATTATTTCCTTAATTATTATTAAAAGTTAATTGCAGAGTATAATTTTATTACTCTATTTTTAAGAAATACGGAGTAACAATCATTATTATTTAGAAAAATAGTACTCCGCATTAGTCATTGATAGTCGTCATTGGTAATGGTGTCATGGTAAATCGAGAAAACAAGAGGACTTTAGAAAAGAATAAGATGAAACAATAAAAATAGTGTTAAATTTAATATGTCTTGTAAAGATAATATGAAACAATAAAAATAATGTTAAATTTAATATTATTATGAATTACGACGTATAATTTATAACCAAGTGAATAAATAATTTTAATTTTATAAATGATACGTAAGTTCCCTCTTCCGTCACAAACATCATATTTTAAATTCCCATGAGTAAATTTTTTTAAAAAATGGGACCTGCCAGTCTTTATCTGAAAATAAGGGGTACCTGGCAGCAATTTTTTGAGAAGAGGAGGAGGAGGAGGATAACGGAGAAGAAATGTTAACGGAGAGAATGACGGATTGTCACCCCTGAGTCAGTTTTCGAATGTCTTAAGGTACCTCGGAGTATATTTTGAAAAACAATGGGACCTGCTAGTCTTTATCCCAAAACTAGGGGTACCCAGCAGCAATTTTTTGTTTATTACTCCCAAGGTAGTATTATTATAGTTTTTACTATCCTATATTAAACTTGCTAGCACAAGTTTAATCTAGGACTCCGGAGCAAGTTCGTGTGGATACGTTGGAGGCTTCATACGTTTGGCGCTACGTTCATCTCCTCAAAACAATCCCCGACCGTTTCTCCGTTCTCCATTTTTACCGTTAAGGTAAATTTCTTACTATACTAGTAATTTACGTAAGTTCTTGGGTGGAATCGAGTTTTGGACTCTAAATTTTTGTTATCCGCTGCGTTATCCAAGCCTCGTTTCCCAACAGTGGTATCAGAGCCGGCTTACGAAGTTACTAGTTTAGTTGTTTTTACCGTTATCGTTTTTGTAGATTAGTCAATAAATTTTGGAGACAAAAATTTATCCCATTATAAAATTTAATTAGGTGGCCATATTTAGATACTGGACCTAATATAATTTTGTTTAGTAATTTTCGGAATTACTGTTTGGGGTATTTTTATATTATTCTTATTAAGTAGTTTATGTGTAGAATACTTGTTATTTGTGCCATAAACACTTAATATTTATGAAAATTAGATTTTATATTTTCTGGGATGCATTTGACATGTCAATATAACTCAGAAATTTTAAAATCGATTTTTGAAATTAGTTTCCTAATTTTCTATTTTTAAATTCGTTTATAGAATAGAAAATAGGAAAAATTATTTTTGACGATCAAAAATTAATTTTAATTCATAATAAGTTGCGACCAGAGATTTTAAGCTTGTATAAAAATTTTCATAATTTTTAAGAACGTAAAAGTATTTATTTTGTATTTTTGAAGTAATTCGATCGGCACTATTCACTAGTCCAATTTTTAATTATTTAAAATTTCAACATTAATATTTTAAATTCTGAAAAAATCATATTCTGGTTCTGGAACTTATTTTGGACTTGAAAAATAAATTTTGATATTTTTGGAATTTCGAAATATACTTTCACAATATAATTTCGGTTTGGGAGCCTTGAAAAATGGTTTTCAAAATTTTAAATTTTATTCATTCTGGAATTTTAGGATTTCCAGATTAATAAAGTTTACTGGGAGTCTCCAATAATTATTTGCTAATTTAGAAAACATATATGTATTTAATTCGAAATAAAATCCCTTTTTCGAATGTAAATACATATATACGGTAAATATAAAATATTTTATTTTCTGGAATTTAGAAAATCAAATTTCTAACATTCTGGAAATTTAAAGTATTTTATGATTTTTAATTAAATTACTTGTTAGTTTAATTAATTTATTGTTAGTTTATTCCGTAGAATAGAATAAACTAGGTTTGGGGTGAGTGCGGTTCGCCCGGTGTATGCTTTAATATATATGATGTGATGCATGTGATGCTTGTATGTATTATTGCATGGTGGATGATTGTGGCTTAGTTATATTTGTTATAATTTTAAATACGGCCTGCGTGTCGTGCCTCATCTCTATACTCTGGATGTAATTCTCTTCTTTACCTCAATATTCTTTTCTCTCGAAAATTATAAGAAGAAAATAAGACGAAGTCCGTTCGTGATGAAGAATCCTAAGGAAGACGTGATGGGCCGGAGATAGAGATCTCTTGATCAAGGCGCTGTCTTTTGTTTTTCTTTAGGAGCCACAATCATTTCATGTTTACTTATTATGCATGTGATGTATGATTGAATGTATGCATGTATGTGATTTTCGCTAGTGCATGCGCGCGGTGTATGCCATAGGCAAG
>OOIL02003814.1:63327-75299 GCA_900332095.2 Cuscuta campestris
AAAATCTATAATATTTTTCCCAACAATTTCCCCCTTTTTGATGATGACAAACAAGTGTTTAAGAGTTCCGGTCGCTGTACTGAGAACTAATTTTATAACTTTCTTTTAGTTTCTCATAATATACAGCTTGTTAACAAAAACTCTTAAGCAAATACAATTCAAATTACAATAATTCCTAAACCAAGTCTTGTCTTGAGATTTTGTGATATCTTCCGCCATTGACCGTTTTCAGCTCCTGCAGATTCTGCTTGCCGGAGCGGTTGGCGTTGCATTTGATAGATCTTTAATATCCAAAGTGGATATTCAAGATCTTGGAAGCAACACATCTCTCAAAAAACAAAAACAAGAACAAAAAACGAAAGAAGAAAACAAAAGAAAAGGTAGAAAGACAAGAAAGAAAAGGTTTTGGAAAAGAAAATTGGTTTCGAAAAAGATAAAAAAATAAGGGTTTTTAAAGATGAAGGCAAAAATAAAAAATTTGAAAAAGTAAAAAAAATGTTTGAGAAATGGGAACAGATTCTGCACAAAAAATTTTAAAGAAAATGCTTGGGAGAAGGGTGCAGAGACTGTCCAAAAAAAAATAAGAAAGTCTAGAAAAAGAAAAGAGAGGGAGGGGAAAGAGATCAAGGTAAAAATAAAATAAAATAGAGAGAGTGTTGTTCCGGAGAAAGTGTATGGTGTAATCCAGAAAAATACGAGAATTGCATCATAAACTTTCTCTACTGCCAAGAATTGCACCATAAACTTTAAATTACTTTTCTTCTCACTGGGCTTTTCTCCATTGCCGTCTATGAGGGTGAGAAAGAAAAAGTTCTCCATTGAGGATATTTTTCGTGGTGTTTTTCTCAGACAGTGCGCTTGAAGACTTTTCATATTGAGAGAGTTGTTTGTGATGGAAATGGATTGGAATGTCTTGATTTAAATAGGAGAGGAGGTAGAGAGGGGAGGTTCATGGGTTCCATTAAGTGGGCAGTTGGAACGGTGAGAGTAAAAGAGTTTCAACTTCCAAGAAGTTGAATTCTGAAAAGTTGAAGGAATCTTTTACAGATTACCAAAGAATTGAAACTGTTCCAATTAGAAAATCAGTTTCGTTTGGTTTTGAGAAAAGTAACTGTTTTAGTTTGGCTAAGCCCAAAAAGAGTGGCCCAAAAAGAAAAGAAAACTATGCACTAAAGGGAAATTATTCCTATTGGGTTCTCAAGGCCCAAAATAAAACTATCATTTTTCATTCCCTATAGTTCTAATTTCTAATTAGGACGAGGTAGTACCAAAACAAATATGAGGTTTATTTTTAAAAGAAAAGTGGTACTGTTTTTCCAAAGTCCTGTACATTATAAAAATCCTAAGAACCAGTACTTTTAGAGCTAGTTGGAAATGAATTAAGGATTAAAGCTTAGTTTAAGAAGGCAGATTTTTGTAAAGTACCTGAATCGGAGATTTCCAACTTTATTACTAAAACTGAGATATCCGTCTTCCAATGCTTAGAGCTCATCAATAATTCATTGCCAAAAACAATTGTTAGCCAAAAACTAGTTAAGTTCCCCCTGAATTTCATTCCCCCTGAATGTATGCGCTTCACCAAAAATTCTCAAAATCATACTTGAGATAGCATAATCAAGCATAATAAGCACAATTTAAGAGAAATATTGAAGCAATGTTTAAACCAATCAAGCAATGTTTAAACAGGAAGGTGTTTTCATCAAAACAAATTAAAGTTTTCACATACTTTCCCCCTGGTTTGATGAAAAGAACCTTCAGTTCCTCTTGCCCTTTGAAGATCAGGCAGTCTCACTGATGCCTTGCATGTTTCCACAGAGTTCTTTGATGCACCTTAAATTGTTGCGTCTTTCCTCTGTTTGGACATCATTTGAGAAGTGTGCAACAATTGTTCCTATAGCCTCTGTTCCATCCAGTCCTGAGCTGGACAGATGCTGTGCCGAGTTCTCCGGATTACTTTGCTGTGCTTCTAGGATTAGATCAGTCATGTTCAGATGCGAAGGAATATAAGAGACTTCTCCTTCTTTGACTGCAATGGGGAGTTCTGGAATCAAGGATGGACTGTGTTGTTGAAGAATCACTTCCATCTTGCGATTTCCAGAATTTGTGCTAAGAAGTCTAAACAGTTTGAATGCTTCCTTCTGATTATCAATGATCACCTTCAAGTAGTCTTTGGTCACTACCTGATTTGCTGAAGACACTTCTAGGGCTGATCTGATGTCCATTTGGAGAAGGGACATTTGCTTTTGTAGACCAACTGTGACGCTTGCTATTTGCTCTTTGACTTTGTTAATCTCCTTGAGTTGAAGATAACTGTCAGATGCATATGTGTCCATCGTGTTGCTCACAGTTTTACTCAATAGAGAGATGATCTCTAGAGTCTTTTCTTCAGATTTGCTTATTTTCTTGAGATCTGCGCTGTGTTTCTCTTCAGATTTCTCTATTTGCTTGGTGTAACTAGCTTTCATCTGCTCTATCTCTTGCCTAAAGGAGGCATGTTGAGATGCTAGGGCTGATTCAATCAACCCTTGGATTTTCCTTGTCCCGATTTCTGGTACCTCATCCGGAAGAGTAGGAATGGAAGAGCTATGGAAAAGTAAGTTGTTTACCTGATGAGAAGATGGTGTTCTTTGGACAATTTGCATAGGAAGAGATTCAGCATCTTCTTGCAAATCTTCTTCATCAACAATTCTCTTAGACTCTTCTTCTGCTTTATCAAGCACAAAGTTTGATATATGCATAGAGAGGGAGTCTCTTTCTTCAGCTTCATTCTGTTCTTTAAAGACTTCCACTGGAGTTTCAGAGGCCTCCAGTGCTGTCGTTTGAACTTCCTTTTCAGCTTCTGCAGAATTCCTTTGGACTTCTACAGCTTGTTCTTCTTCATTTGTTTCTGGAAAAGCTGACTGCTCCGGAATTTCTGCTGACTTCTCCGGGATCTCAAGTTCAGGCTGGTTGGAGATCTCACAAGCAGTTGTGAGAATCTCTAAAATTTGATATTGGATCAGTTGCTGAAATTCTTCTGCTGCTGTTTTCTGGTTCTATTTTTGTAGGGGAGAGGCTACATTCTCCTGGACAGCTTCAGTCAGAACCGTTTCAAAAGCAGGTGAGGTTTCTGGAAATATTTGGAAATCCTCAGCTGTTGCTTCCAAGTTAGCCTGTGCTTCAGTGGTGAGAACCACCTGATTTTCTGTGGCTTTTGAAAAGACTGGCTTGTAGACTGCAGTATCCTCATCATCTACTTCAAAATCTGAAACTGGTGAGGTGGCCAAGTGTTCCAGATGCAGGTCTTCATAGTTTCTTTGCCATACCCAGTAGTCATCCAAGATTTCTTCACAGCTATGGTTGACTGGTAGTCCTAGGCACTTCTTGATAATCTTCTCATTCTTCAATTGTTGGTCCCAATCCAACAGTTGCTCTGCTGAATTTCCAACTTTCCAAGCTCTCCAATTATAGTAGAGCTACCAGAATTGGTTTTCAGCATCATCTGTTTGTGGTTGAGGTGATGGGGTTGGAAGGCTTTGGACTTGAGGAATTTCTTCTTCAAGTTGTTGAGGATTCCGGTTGTGGGCAGAGGTTTCCTCAGCAGGTTCCTTCTCCTTCAACTCATCCGGATTGACATTTCCAGATGTTGATGGAGAGATGATTTTCCTCTTTTTCTTCCTTTGAAGTTCTCCTTGGTCAAATACTTCTTCTTCTTCTTCCAGATTGACTAGAGCAAGATTCAGTGGTGCTTCAATACTGAGAGAGGGAGACACCACTTGCTTCCTCTTGGCAGTCTTCGTCAGATTGATGAGTGGGACATTGTCTGAAGAGCTTTCCTCTGCAGTAGCACTAGCAGCAGCTCTGTTTTCCCCTTTGGAAGACAGATAGTATAACCAATATCTTTCTTCATACTTCTTTCCATCAGAAGCAACACCCATAGACTCCAAAATATATCCAATGTACAGACCTTGACAAAGGTATTTCTGATTGTGCTTTCCCAGATGTTTTGAGATGGATTTGAAGAAATGGGCAGCCCAGTTTAACTTAATTTGGTGATGAGAGCGTTGATGATGAAGGCTCTCTCCTGGGTGATGTCATCAGCATGACCTCCATTTCCACACTCTAGGCACTTTATGACCAGCTCCAAAACTAATTTGTAGTCGTTGTTTAGGTCTGCTTTCTTCGCTGGGCTAGAGGGAGCTTGGCCAGAAATTCCAATAATGTTCCAGTCCAGATTTTTGACTGGAAATTTTCCAATTTCAACTCCAGAATTGGGAAGGTGAAGCTTTTCTCCCAATTTCTTCTGCGAAAGCTTCACTTTGGTCCTTCCAACAGTGGACTTAATGACTTGAATTGTCCTCTGTGGGTCCTTCTTTGAATGAACAGTCTTGACCTCTCCATTTCTGTAGAATTCTAGAACTTCTTCTTCATATTTGAGGCGAATCTTCATTTGAAGAAATTCGGAGAGTTCTTGAGCAGCTATCATCTCCAGATAGCTTTGATAGAATGCCGGTGAAGAGCATTTGGCTTCCAACTTCTAGAAATGAACATTTGCACCGACAACCTTCAGTTTCTCAGAAATTTGAGTGAAAATTTGAGACAGAAAATCTTAGGGTTCTTGAGAGTTTCTCGTGAAGAAGACGACGAAACAGAGATTTGAATAGTGGCGATTGGGTTTGATTTGGGTGATTTATGCGGCTGGTGGCGATTGGGTTTTTGACTATTCCCAAGGCTACGTGCCTACCCAATATCTTGACAGACGTGGAAAGCAGTTTGCCACGTGTACCGCACTTAGTCTAATTGAATTAGACCAATTTTGTGAAGCAAATCGGAAAACTTGGCTTCACTTAGTGGTTTTGTGAAGATATCCGCCAGTTGTTCTTCAGTTGAGATATACTCAATTTTGATATCTTTCTTTTCCACATGATCTCTAATGAAGTGATGCTTGACATCAATGTGCTTAGTGCGAGAATGATGCACTGGGTTTTGAGATATGGCTATAGCACTTTGATTGTCACAAAAGATTGTCACTTCCTTTGTCTTGACTCCATAGTCCAGTAGTTGTTGCTTCAGCCACAGAATTTGAGCACAACAACTACCAGCAGCAATGTATTCTGCTTCTGCTGTTGATATAGAAATGGAGTTTTGTTTCTTACTGAACCAAGAAACAAGATTTCCACCAATGACATGACAAGTACCAGATGTACTTTTCCGGTCAACTTTGCATCCGGCAAAGTCAGAATCTGAGTATCCTACTAACTTAAATGAATTACTTTTAGCATACCACAAACCCATGTTCTGAGTTCCTTTGAGGTATCTAAGAATTCTTTTAGCTGCTATCAGATGACTTTCCTTTGGCTTTGATTGGAATCTGGCACAAACGCCTACTGCATATGAAATATCCGGACGGCTTGCAGTAAGGTAGAGTAGAGATCCGAATCAAGCTTGGTGGATGTACTCATGGGGATAGAAACGGATGACTTCTGATCAACTTTGAATTTCTTGATAAGATCCCTTGTGTACATGGCTTGGTTGATGAGAGTCCCTTCACTTCTCTGTTTGATTTGAAGACCAAGGAAGTAATTGAGTTCCCCCATCATGCTCATCTCAAATTTTCCTTGCATGCGGGTGGAGAACTTGGTGCAGAGATCTTCCTTAGTTGAGCCAAATATGATGTCGTCCACATAGATTTGGACTAATAGGAGATCTTCTCCATCTTGTAGTTTGAACAATGTCTTGTCAATGACTCCTTTGGTAAATCCATTGTCTATAAGGAATTGAGACAATGTATCATACCAAGCTCTTGGAGCTTGTTTGAGTCCATACAGCGCCTTTTTGAGTCTATACACTTGATCTCCCTTAGTGTGTAACTCAAATCCTGGAGGTTGTTCCACATAAACTTCTTCCTCGAGGTTTCCGTTGAAAAATGCGCTTTTGACATCCATTTGATAGACTTTGAAGTCCTTATGAGCAGCAAAGGCCAGAAACAACCTTATAGCTTCAAGTCTAGCAACTGGAGTGAAGGTTTCATCAAAATCTATACCTTCTTCTTGACAAGATCCTTTGGCAACCAACCAGGCTTTGTTTCTGACAACAACGCTGACAGTTGTAGTTTTTCGGGTAGTAAACCTTCCCAGTAAAGGGTTAGTTTTCTCTCCGAGTGTCGTATCTCTCGAGGAGTGGACGAAGGGAACTATTTTAATTAATCTAATTAGGCGAAAATTAGGATTGGTTTATGAAAGTCTTCTCGAATCGATTATAAAAAGGGAGCAGAGTAAAAATAATAAATTAAGTTTACATAGTATAAGTATGGATCTGGTCCTAGGGTCTGGACATCATTTGGATCTATTTTATCATATTAAATTAGAAGTTGGAATAATAATATTTCTATTACTACTCATCCATTTCTAGATTTGTACTTAATCCGTTGCACTTGAATATCATAGCCTTTTGGCATACAATATTTTCTCAATAAATAGTTAATTAAATCTTTCGAGATTAATTAACTATATAAGGCAAGAACAATAGATTAACCAATCCAATATTAATTTAACATAAAAAATAAACAACCAAACTAGTCCGGACCCAGAGATCCGGACCCTAACTCATACTATGCAAACATAAATTAAAACAGCATTTTATTAAATAAAGAAAACTTACAACCTCCGTAAAAGCGGAACAGAACAGATCTGGAGTCAAAACCTCTGAAAATACTTCAAAACTAACTACTACAACTATACTAAAAACTATAATGGAGATTGGAAGAGTAAATCCCGAAGTTGGGATGAAGTTGGATGATAAAAATGAGAAGAATCGTGCTGTATTTATAGGAACGAATCCAAGGCGTCCAAGTCAAAGCGTTCAAGTCCAAGCGTCTAGATCGGGACGCTTGAGCTCCTCCGGCCAACCAGATTTCGCCACGTGTCTTTCTTGGATTGCAATCAAGCCCAGGCGTCCAACTCCCAAGCGTCCAAGTTGGACGCCTTAGGCCCTGGTCCGTTTGGGCTTCGCGGCTGATGCGAGATCTTGGCCCAATTTCACTGGTTTTCGGCCCGAATGTCGACTTTATCTTCCCGGAAGCTCGTTCAAGCCAGAATCTTGATCCTTTGATGATTTACACTCTTTTTCTCAAGTATTTGAACATAAAATGGATAATTTATGATGATTTTATGTGGAATCCGTATTTATGACTCTTAGAACGAAAATGAGAGTTTTATCCATCAAAATCACATTTTATGAGATGATTAAATATTATTTACGTGCAATAACGTTTAGAATATGATGTAAATGATCAGAACGAAACGGACTTATCAAATTCCTCACACTTAAACGTTGCTTGCCCTCAAGCAACAAATTGAATAATTACATGTATAAAGACAAATTAATAATTGCAGAGGCAAGGTTTAAGCTACATATTATGAAGGAAAGAAGAAATAACATAGTCATCAACCTTTTTGTTAAGAATAAATGAACCTTTAGATTCTCACCCATATTGTTAGAAATGTAAAAGAATTTTGTCAAACCAATATTTTTACACCAACCTAAACAACCAAAATTTTCCAAACTTTCTTTGGGATAACTACATTCGTAAGAGTACTTTAAAGATCAAATAATTTTTTTATGACTAAATTGGAAAACATGTTCTTGCAAAAGAATTTGTCAAAGTGTAAGGGTTTAATTTTCTTTGGCATAACTTTGTCATGTTGACACGAGAAAAATTATAACCTCATCCCGTGACATGTAACCACGAGCTTTTTGGATATTCACTCTGGAAAGTCTCATCACACGACATAGAACCGCATGCTTTTTGACTCAAACACTCAAAAGGCCTCATCACGCAATATAGAACCACGTGCTTTTCGGCATACTCACCACGCCTCATCAATTGACATAGAACCAATTGCTTTTTGGCTAAAACAAGAATCTCGGTCTCACCAAAGTATGTTTTGTAATGTCACCCCTTATACTTTGAAAATAACTCTTTTTTAAGAAACAACTAATACTCATAAGAGCATCAGCAAAAAGATTTTCAATAAAGTACTTAAAAATTAATTGATCTAAAAAAAAACTCTTAATAAATTGTGAATTTATCCCAAATCATTTTAGAAAACATTCCAAAAAGGTTAGAGTAGAAATAGAAGTTTGATAAAAATTTAAAAATTTCCAATTTTTATGGGTGATAACTAAAGATTAATTAATCAAAAAATTAAGATTGATGTCTATTCTATAAAAATCTTTTCCTAAAAATATATAGACAAAACAATTCCTAAAAAGATCATTTCAACCACGAACTCTTACCTCCTCACACTTAAACGGAACCACGCCCTCGTGGTTAATAGTATTTTGGAATTAGAGTTAATGGTTGAAATGCTCACATGCAATTACTAAGTTATCTCAATACTTACAAGATTCAACGATGAAGATTGAAACAATAGATAATCATAACATGTAAATATGAAATAATGCATAAAATTTTCTCAAAAATGGGTTTAAGAGTCATAATGTGAAATTCCAAAATAAAAATCAATCAAGGATCCAAATCATGTTCAAAATAGTAGAGAAAAAGAGAATTTACTGATAAAGTCAGTATTCTCTTAGTAGCCAACTTCAACCAGGACTATTGGATCAAGAAGCCTCGAAGGTTGTAGAAACCTTGTGTTTTCCCCAGGTGAGACCTCTTCTTCGCTCCCACTGTAAGGTATGCCCTACAATTCTCTCATCTGCAAAAGCAAAGACAACAAACAAAATAACTCTTGCCCCCAAAAATGGTGCGACAAGCATAACCTCAAAAACTAACAAATAAAACTATTGAATTTATTTATTTATTTTAGTTATTTGAATGACGGGTTGCCTCCTGTTAAGCGCTTCTTTAACGTCCGTAGCTTGACGCTCACCCACTTTTTCCGTGACTTTCCGATCCGAGAGTCATAAAGTTTGACCTTTTTGACTCTCTTCTGATACCACCTCGTTATTGCTCGGTCAAGGTCTAGGATCCTTGACTCATCCCTGCGGCTTGGTGGCAACAGGATATATGGAGGAGACTTTGTATAAGTGGGTGGGGGCGGAGGTCTCTTCAATTGATCCACATCATTGGCCTTCATAGCAAGACTGATCTCTTCCTTGTCTTCAATGGGTTGACTATCTGTTTGTGGCTGAATGATTATGATCGTACCCTCCCCCAAGGAAGAGTCTTCAGTGTCACTTACCAGAAGTTCATCCCAACTATTTTGGATCCAACTATCCTTCAGGCAGACAAGGTCACACCCGTCAAGTAAGGAGTCAAAGAAAGTTTGGTCTAAGTCTTCTGATGAAGCATGATTATCTATAGACGTTATTGGTTCCTCTGTGCTAGGTATTTCTTCGTCTATATATTCCTCCTCAGACTCTTGAACGTTGGAATCTTGGGGGTAGGTAGTGGGCTCTATCTCCTCCAGAACAGGTTCCTCTGGAGGTTTGTCTTCAACACAATTAAGGAGATGGTCGTTTATTGCCGTAAGCAAAACTTCCTCCTCCTTCTTTTCTTGAACGAGCGTAGGTGGTTCTGAGTCAAGTCCCTCAGTTGGTTCCACCTCATGTACAACTATGCTAGTTGGGACTTGGCTAGGAAGAGATTCAGGTAACATCACCATAGTAGCCCTAGCGAGAGTTGTTATGCTCTCGGGTTTCTGTGATGGTGCGGAATTAGGTGAATCTTCTAGAACAGGGACCTGTTGGTTGATGGGTTCAAGGTTGGTCTTGGGTTCTAGAGCCTCTTTTTGAACATTAATCTCCCTCATTTGATCTTGAGATTGGAGGGAGCGTTTAAGTTCAACAGCCTTGCAGAGATCATTGACTAATTTATCAGCTTTAGCCTCAGCTTCTAGTCTCTCTCTTTGGAAGTCATCTAGCATTTTCTGCATCATATCTGATCCTTCGCATAATCTGCGTTCGAACTCCTTTTCTTTCCGGACTGATTCGAGAAGTTTTGCTCTTTCTCGAATTGCCACCTTGTTTGCTTCAATTTGTTCTTCAGCAAACAAAGTGTAGTCATGGGAGTAGGGTGGTTCGTACCACGAGCCTTCAGCAAATAAAAGTTCGTCGAAATAGAAACTTTTCTGTTCTAATCTTATGATTTCTTCGACGAGTGGATCAGGTTGATCGTCGTACATAGGCCCATTGTGGTCATAGTCACTGTGACCACCATGAGGTTCATAATAATTTTCCCCATCAGCGTCTTGGTACAGAGAATATCCAAAGCTCCTAGATGGGTTATCATATGGGGGTTCCTCATGGCAGGGATAGTAGTCAGACCCATTGTTGACTTGGTAGTCGTCATCATATGAGTTTTGATGTGGGTGGTAAGGTGGATGGGTTTGGTATGGAGGGCGGTTGGGTGATTGGTAGAAAGAGGGCGGACCGTCCCCACTGGAGTTATCCATAATAATTATTACAGGTGGCTGGTGAAAAAGAAGTGAGAAGATCGTTCCACTCCCCAGCAACGGCGCCATTTGACAGTTGTAGTTTTTCGGGTAGTAAACCTTCCCAGTAAAGGGTTAGTTTTCTCTCTGAGTGTCGTATCTCTCGAGGAGTGGACGAAGGGAACTAGTTTAATTAATCTAATTAGGTGAAGATTAGGATTGGTTTATGAAAGTCTTCTCGAATCGATTATAAAAAGGGAGCAGAGTAAAAATAATAAATTAAGTTTACATAGTATAAGTATGGATCTGGTCCTAGGGTCTGGACATCATTTGGATCTATTTTATCATATTAAATTAGTAGTTTGAATAATAATATTTCAATTACTACTCATCCATTTGTAGATTTGTACTTAATCCGTTGCACTTGAATATCATAGCCTTTTGGCATACAATATTTTCTCAATAAATAGTTAATTAAATCTTTCGAAATTAATTAACTACATAAGGCAATAACAATAAATTAACCACTCCAACATTAATTTAACATAAAAAATAAACAACTAAAGTAGTCCGGACCCAGAGATCCGGACCCTAACTCATACTATGCAAACATAAATTAAAACAGCATTTTATTAAATAAAGAAAACTTACAACCTCCGTAAAAGAGGAACAGAACAGATCTGGAGTCAAAACCTCCGAAAATACTTCAAAACTAACTACTACAACTATACTACAAACTATAATGGAGATGAAAGAGTAAATCCCGAAGTTGGGATGAAGTTGGATGATAAAAATGAGAAGAATCGTGCTGTATTTATAGGAACGAATCCAAGGCGTCCAAGTCAAAGCGTCCAAGTCCAAGCGTCCAGACCGGGACGCTTGAGCTGCTCCGGCCAACCAGATTTCGCCACGTGTCTTTCTTGGATTGCAATCTAGCCCAAGCGTCCAACTCCCAAGCGTCCAACTTGGCCAAGCGTCCAAGTTGGACGCCTTAGGCCCTGGTCCGTTTGGGCTTCGCGGCTGATGCAAGATCTTGGCCCAATTTCGCTGGTTTTCGGCCCGAACGGCGACTTTATCTTCCCGGAAGCTCGTTCAAGCCCGAATCTTGATCCTTTGATGATTCATACCCTTTTTCTCAAGTATTTGAACATAAAATGGATAATTTATGATGATTTTATGTGGAATCCATATTTATGACTCTTAGAACGAAAATGAGAGTTTTATCCATCAAAATCACATTTTATGAGATGATTAAATATTATTTACGTGCAATAACGTTTAGAATATGATGTAAATGATAAGAACGAAACGGACTTATCAAACGCCGTTTTCATCCATCTTGTTCCGGAAGACCCACTTTGTCCCAATGACATGTTGATGAGTAGGTCTGGGAACAAGTTTCCAGACGTCATTTCTGGAAAATTGGTTGAGTTCTTCTTGCATTGCATTGATCCAATCAGAATCAGCTAGAGCTTCTTCAATATTCTTTGGTTCCACTTGTGAGATGAAACAAGCAAGCATAGCTTCTAGATTCTGTTTTGCACTCCTTGTGCGAACACCAGATTGAATATCTCCAATGATCTGTTGAGGAGGATG
>OOIL02003814.1:122712-152385 GCA_900332095.2 Cuscuta campestris
TTTTTTTAAACTGGGTGGCACTGAGTTTCTAACCAGGAATTTGATAAGTTCATTTTGTTCTTATTTTATTCTACATATTTTAAGCGTTATTGCACGAAAATAGTAATAAATTTACCCATTGAAAGTGTCTACTAGTGACAAAACTGATGTTTTGTCTCAAGAAGAATAAAATACAGGTTCTAAATTAAATTAAGTGGATTTGTCAATTTTATGTACAAATTGGATAAAAAGTTTTAGATTTTAAAGATCATAATACTTTGGAGGTAGAAATCAGTGTCTGGGAGCCAATTGGGCCGATGCGGAACAACTTTGGGCCCAAAATCACGAGAAACCGCAATTGGAAGCAAATTGGGCGCTGGATTTGGGTCCTGGGCATCCAAAGTTGGACGCCCGAAGAGGCTGGACGCCCAAGCTATCTGGTGACACGGCCTTGCCACGCGGCACAACGCGACTGGACGGAACACGTATTTTGGGTACGGGCATCCAAAGTTGGACGCCCAGGGAGTTGGACGCCCGTACTTCCTGCCCTATAAATACAGCGTTCCTCTCATTCATTCCACACCATCTCTCAACCCATTTCGGGTTTCTCCACTATTTTAGTCAATATTTCATTATATATTAGTTTAGTTATTATTTCTAAGTATTTTTGGAGGAATTCTACTCCCGATCAGTTCTGTTCCGCTTTTACTCTGCTCCTTTTATAATCGTTCCGAGAAGACTTTCATAAACCAATCCTAATCTTCGCCTAGTTAGAGTAATTAAACTAATCTCCTTCGTCCACTCCTCGAGAGATACGACACTCGGAGAGAAAACTAACCCTTTACTGGGAAGGTTCGCTACCCGAAATACTACAATTGTCAAATGGCGCCGTTGCCGGGGAGTGGCACGGCATTAGTTTAATTTCTTCTGATTAGCTTGGGTGAAGATTGGTTAGAACGATCTTCTCACTTCTTTTTCACCAACCACCCGTAATAATTATTATGGATAACTCCAGTGGTTATTACGGTCCGCCTTCTTCCTACCAATCACCTAACCGCCCTCCGTTTCAACCCCACCAAACCTATCACTCACAATAGTATCCATATGGTGATGACTACCTAGACAACAATAGATCTGACTACTATCCCTACCATGAGGAACCACTATATGATACCCCGTCTAGAAATTTTGGATATTCTCCATACCAAGATTCTGATGGGGATAATTATTATGAACCTCATGGAGATAACGATGACTATGACCAATATGGGCCAATGCACGACAATCAATATGATCCACTCGTCGAAGAAATAATAAGATTGGAGCAGAAGATCTTCTATTTCGATGAACTTTTATTCGCTGAAGGCTCCTGGTACGAACCACCCTACTCCCGTGACTACACTTTGTTTGTTGAAGAACAAATTGAAGCAAACAAGTTGGCAATTCGAGAAAGAGCAAAACTTCTTGAATCAGTCCGGAAGGAAAAGGAGTTCGAAAGGAGATTATGTGAAGGTTCAGAAATGATGCAGAAAATGCTGAAAGACTTTCAAAGAGAGAGACTAGAAGTCGAGGCTAAAGCTGATAAATTAGTCAATGATCTCTGTAAGGCTATTGAGCTTAAACGCTCCCTCCAAGCTCAAAATCCACAATTGGAGGAAGTTAATGCTCAAAAAGAGGCTCTAGAACCTAAGACCAACCCTGGACCATCCAACCATCAGGTGCCAGTTCTAGAAGATTCACCAAGTTCTACACCATCACAGAAACCCGAGAGCATAACAACTCTTGCTGGGGCTACTGTGGTGATGTTACCCGAATACCATCCAAGCCAAGTCTCAACCAACACAGTCGTACACGAGGTGGAACCCACTGAGAGACCTGACTCAGAACCACCTATGCTTATTCAAGGAAAGAAGGAGGAGGAAGTTTTGCCTATGGCAATAAACGACTATCTCTTTAATTGTGTTAAAGACACTCCTCTAGAGGAACCTGATTTGGAGGAAATAGAGCCCATTATCTGCCCCCAAGATACCAATGTCCAAGTGTCCGAGCAGGAATCTATAGACGAGGAATTACTTTGCATGGAAAAGCCAACTCCGCTTATAGAAACCTGTGCTTCATCTGAAGATTCAGACCAAACTTTCTTTGATTCCCTACTTGACGGGTATGACTATGTCTGCCCGAAGGATGGTTGGAACTTAAAGAGTTCGGATGAACTTTTCGTAAGTGATGACGAGGACTCTTTCATGGGGGAAGGTACGGTCGTAATCATTCAGCCACAAATAGATAGTCAGCCTATTGAAGACAAGGAAGAATTCAATATCGCTATGAAGGCCAACGATGTGGATCAACTAAGGAGACTTCCGCCACCGCCCGTCTATCAAGAGTCTCCTTCTTTTATCCTGTTGCCGCCAAGCCGCAGGGACGAGTCAAGGATCCTGGACCTTGACCGAGCAAAGTTTCAAACAAGGTGGCATCAAAAGAGAGTCAGAAGGGCCAAACTTTATGACTCTCGGATCAGAAAGTCGCGGAAAAAGTGGGTGAGCGTCGAGCTACGGACGTTAAAGAAGCGCTTAGCGGGAGGCAACCCGTCATTCAAATAACTAAAATATTTAAATAAATTCAATAATTTTTGTTGTTCTTGAGTTTCTACTTGCCGCACCAGTTTTGGGGGCAAGATTTTATGTGTTTGTTTATGTGTATGCAGATGCCTCATCGTCCTTCTTACCCTACTGTGGACCGTAATGAGGTCCAACTGATTGATGCTGCTTCTAGGACGAGGTTCGATGAGTGGGGACACTCACGGGTGTTACACTATCTGGCTCAGAATACACTGACGGACTATGGCTATGCAGAGGAGATGGAGGAGCTGCTTGAGGGGACCAGATGGCAGCGCCTGCTTAAGATGAGGGCAGAGTCTTGCCTACCACTGACCATCGAGTTCTTATGCTCTATATCTGCTGTCCCGGAGATTGAGTCACGACAGATGACGCATAGTTTGATCACTGCTGATACCACGTTTGCCTTCACTCTTGTGGGCCAGTCGTTTCAGTTGACAGTGCGAGAGATGGCTATTCGTCTCGGGTTAGAATTGTTTGCTTTGCATATCTGTAGGTAAAGATTTTATAAGTATGGTCATCAACTCTTTTGTTTAAATAATTAAGTTTTTAGTTATCACCCATAAAAACTGGGAATTTTTAAATATTTTGTCAAACTTTTATTCTTGTCCCTAATTTTTTATTCAAACGATTTCTAAAATCATTTGGGATACATTAGTATTTTCTAAGTTTTTTTAGAGCAATCAAGTTTTAAATAGCCTCTTTAAAAATATGATTTCTAATAAAGGTTTTTTTTAAATATAAGGGTCTATATAAAAAAATTCTAATGGTTTAAATTTTATTGGGATTGCGCTTAAGTGACGAATTGGAAATTCTATCTCCGTAAAGGGGCTCTGCTTCTCCCGCTAATCGCATAAGGCGAGGGAGCAAGTATGCATTTGTCATAGAATAAATCCACAATCTCAGTAATGCAATATGCCTTGGCATTTCGAGAATTCTCTCATGATAAATAATGCTTAATAAAATAAATAGACCCTTATTGTTTGACGAAAACCTTTTTGGAAATCCATTTTTTAGAGCTTTTAAACTCTTTTTGATTTTAAAATAATCCTTAGAAATATGATTATCCCAATGAAAATTTAGAGTTTAGTTTGATTTAATTGGGTAAGAAAACTGGTTTGACAAAGTATTTTCAAATTTCTAGCAATATGGGTGAGAATCTATAAATTTATTTGTTCACATAAAAACGTTGATGACCATCTTATCCTTCCTTTCCTTCAAGTTGTGTAACTTAAACTTTTCTTCTGTGATTACTAATTTGTTTTCATACTTAACTTATTCAATTTGTTGCTTGAGGGCAAGCAACGTTTAAGTGTGAGGAATTTGATAAGTTTATTTGTTCTTATTTTATTCTACATATTTTAAGCGTTATTGCACGAAAATAGTAATAAATTTACCCATTGAAAGTGTCTACTAGTGACAAAACTGATGTTTTGTCTCAAGAAGAATAAAATACAGGTTCTAAATTAAATTAAGTGGATTTGTCAATTTTATGTACAAATTGGATAAAAAGTTTTAGATTTTAAAGATCATAATACTTTGGAGGTAGAAATCAGTGTCTGGGAGCCAATTGGGCCGATGCGGAACAACTTTGGGCCCAAAATCACGAGAAACCGCAATTGGAAGCAAATTGGGCGCTGGATTTGGGTCCTGGGTCCTGGGCGTCCAAAGTTGGACGCCCGAAGAGGCCGGACGCCCAAGCTATCTGGTGACACGGCCTTGCCACGCGGCACAACGCGACTGGACGGAACACGTATTTTGGGTACAGGCGTCCAAAGTTGGACGCCCAGGGAGTTGGACGCTCGTACTTCCTGCCCTATAAATACAGCATTCCTCTCATTCATTCCACACCATCTCTCAATCCATTTCGGGTTTCTCCACTATTTTAGTCAATATTTCATTATATATTAGTTTAGTTATTATTTCTAAGTATTTTTGGAGGAATTCTACTCCCGATCAGTTCTGTTCCGCTTTTACGGAGGTTGTAAGTTTTCTTTATTTAATAAAATGCTATTTTAATTTATGTTTGCATAGTATGAGTTAGGGTCCAGATCTCTGGGTCCGGACTAGTTTGGTTGTTTATTTTTTGATGTTAAATTAATGTTGGAATGGTTAATCTATTGTTCTTGCCTTATTTAGTTAATTATTCTCGAAAGATTTAATTAGCTATTAATTGAGAAGATATTGTATGCTAAAAGGCTACGATATTCAAGTGCAACAGATTATGTACAAATCTGGAAATGGATGAGTAGTAATAGAAATATTATTATTCCAATTGTTAATTTAATATGATAAAATAGATCCAAATGATGTCCTGACCCTAGGTCCAGATCTATACTTATACTATGTGAACTTAATTTATTATTTTTACTCTGCTCCTTTTATAATCGTTCCGAGAAGACTTTCATAAACCAATCCTAATCTTCGCCTAGTTAGAGTAATTAAACTAATCCCCTTCGTCCACTCCTCGAGAGATACGACACTCGGAGAGAAAACTAACCCTTTACTGGGAAGGTTCGCTATCCGAAATACTACAATTGTCATGACCTCTTAGTGAACGAGGCTCCAATACCATGTCAAGGAACCAACTCAACCACAAGCTTAAGCTTGTGGTTGTCGTCCAGAAAGAGTTATTTATATTCTAATAAAAATAAGTAATTTTGGTGTTATTTTCTAATTTTACCTTTAATTTATAATAGAATTGGATGAGATGTGTACGATAGACAAATCATAATTAGAAAATAACACCAAAATTACTCATTTTAAAGGGGCGCCTTTTTTCAAACTAGAAGGGTTTTATGGAATAGAGAGAGTAGTATACTACTCCTCCATCCCCTAGCAAACTAATTTTTGTCCTTTTTCGGTTGTTACAAGATAATCTTCACCTTTAAAGTGGTAGAGTCCTAACTTCTAAATAAATCCAAACTTCACAAACTCTGTCATCTTAAAATCTCATAAAAGCAAAGTTGAAGTTTATTTAGGGATGGAGGGGGTATGGTTTATAAGTGTACATTATAATATTTATTTCCTTGAAATAATATTTAGAAATTTTCATATAATTATTGTTACTATTATTATTACTATTGTTATAATAATAATTTTAATTATTATTATATTTATTATTATTATTATAAAGACTAGAATAATGTGAAAAGTAAGGTGGTATAATCCTAGAACTCCTAACATATGCCATCATCACTGTGACATCATCTTATTGACATAAGCCTTCATCATCTTGATTATTGTCTGAAACTTCTTCTTAGTAAGCGCCGGGCATCAAAAAGACGCTCAAGATGACATGTTTTCGGGTACAGACTGACTAATGTACTCCGTTGCAATGTGCCTTGGGATTACCACTGATTGATATGATGCTTCGTCTGTGACCGGTATGGCAGGCCAATTGATATCTATGATGCTCAGAATGACATGTTAAATCGTACTAGGACATTATTTTACAGTTAGTTTTTTTTTTGCAGGCTGCCAGTGTGATGTTTAAAACTGAAATTGAACATCCTGTAAGAGGAACACTACTTGGTTTTATGCTTAGAGTATATAATGAAAGAGGATTCCAGCACCACAGCTACCTTGGGACTGCTTACCATGAGTTTGGAAACAATTTTTGGGTCTACGTTTTAAAATTGCTATCGTAGAGGGCTTACTAAAATGTAAAATTTTTTTTATTTCCTGCTTATTTTCACATCAGTTTTCTTCTCATACATTCTTTTTCTTGAATATGGAAACTGGAGCTCCTTTGAAATGACTTCTCTTTACAATGGGCTTTTTCTAAAATCAATGGCAATCTCCCCTGTCGTTATGCACACGTTAGGTAGAGCAATTCTCAATCCTTGCTCTCCCTAGTTCTATACTCTATGAATATCAATTTAAAACGTATGCCCTTCCCGTCTCTAAATAGCGCAGTTGGTTGATAAGGAGTGCTAAGAGGGATAGACATGAGTTTAATTTTGTTAGGCTAGGATACAACATGGGGTATATAAGTACCTATTGTAGTCTGTAGACTCCAATCTTCATCTAGTGATTAAAGGTCAACTTATTCATCAAAACTTGACTGTTCCATTGGTCTCGGTTTCAGGGATGGGTACGCCCTTTTTCCTAAAAAAAAACATTATTATTGTTTTTTCAGTCTTCAAAGCACGTTTTTGACCATTATTATACTTTTATATACATCTTTCTTCTAAAATGGAGTATAATGTTTGACTTCATAAAATAAAGTGTTGAATAGAATGTGGTTAACATTTTATGGAAAGAGAAAAATGTTGTAAGTTACATGTTCTTTTTCCAAATAAAAAATAAAAGGTAGAATAAATTTTATCTTGAACAGAGTGTGTTACTAAAATAATGATAAAATATCATTTAAAGAATAATTTATGTTGATAGTTGAAGAGTGAAAGTATAAATTAGCATAAATGGGTCACTATTATTTGGGGGTGAAGTCGGGTGATGGAGAATAATCCTTTATAGAACCTCTGAAGAGTTTTTGTTAATGGATAAGTTAAATTATATTCCCTTTGTCTCCCATAGATCTTCCCAATAGCTCTTTTTCATTGTCCACAATAGATCTTCCCATTTCACTTTTTAACAATTAAAATACCACAACTATTCGCATTTACTTTATTTATTACACCTCACCCACCTCATTTAATACACTCCATCCATTTTCATTAAGTGTATTGTGGTAAACTTTTACCTTTTTTCAACTCTTCTTAAAAACCACCAAAAGTCAAAATGAGAACATCTTAGGAGGACGGAGGGAGTATATGTATATAATTTTCAAAAATTACCAGAATTCATAAAATTGTCAAAATATGATTCTGGACTTTATGAAATTCAAAAATATGATTTTTGAATTAAAATTGGGTTATATTTTTAATTTTGGTGTTGTAACACTCCAACTCGAATAACCCGATTACCTAGATTATTTAAGATTGAGTAGTTACCATGATGGTAATTACGGATGATAATTTGATGAATAATTTAAAACCAATTAAACATTAATATAAATGATAAATTCAAATATTAAGTTTCGGAGAAATATCTGAAACAGTGCAGAAGCTTAAATATTAAACATAATCAAGTCGTATTACATTTTCTGGGAACTCGCCGAAAAGGTATTTTATTTAAAGAAAACATAATGATTTTGGTCTACCAGTCCGTATATCTCATCACTCTCATTTACCTCCGGGATTGACTCCATGATCACATGTGTGTAGCAAGTAAAACAAACTACACGCTCACCGTTCACTGAGGAATACACTAATACAACAATTCCAAGTTGAATAGCAAGTAGACATACAATTATTCATGATATGACATATTATAGCATGTGTGCTCAAGATGATGATGATGATATGTAATTTATGTCTTACTAGTCATTATGATTGTTCTTGATGATGATTTCATGTTGTATGATTCTAACGTGCAAGGACGACCCTTGCGCTATGAGATTCGCCCATTTGGTACGATGAACTCACGCCATCTTAGTCGGGTGAGACTAGAAAAAAGGGAGTTGTACTCGAAAGCCTGAATACCATGTACGTACACTAAGCCCAAACGTGTGACGTCAGACTAGTAAGTCCCACACAATCACGTTATAAGAGACGCACGAGGCATGATCTTTTACGCATGCATATGATGTGATATGCTTCAATATGAATGATGAAATGATTCATATGATATGAACAATTTGTAAACAATATGAATATGTAACTATACATTAATTTATTTGGGTAAAACATGATTAAAATATCATTTAAGTAAGCTACGGGATTCGGAACGGTTGATCGTTTGGCACGGCAGTCGACCGTGATCTACTTCAATTTCTTGGATTTCGGTTCACCATGACGGTCGACCGTGGTTGACCGGCGGTCGACCATTGTTGACTGGCTGAGGACGACGGACTTCGGCTGGGTTGGCGGTGGTCGACTGTTCGTCGGTGGCGGTCGACTGTTTTACTGATAGTCGTGGTCTGTTTTGAAGTTTAATACGATGGTTGACCGTTTACATCGACCGTTTTGTCTGCAAATCTTATTTTTTTATATTTTTGGATGTCTAAAATACTTCTTTAAGTCATTTTAACAACTATAATTAACATATCTATGTATTTAAAGTATTTCTAACAATTATATATCCATGTGTGGAAGAGTATCAAGAAAAACATATTTTAACTTTATGAGTTTGATGAGTTTGATCTTAAAACATAGATGACTTATAATATGACAATCAATCCTAACGATATATCTAGATTGATATTCAACCAAGGATTGCGTTACTAGCGTGCAATGTACTCGCCTTGAAATCGTAGAAGACGGATGTGATAGAAAGATAATAATACGCCTCAACGAACGTTCAATGTACGGTCACCCATATCAACTTCGAGCTTCCGACGTCCAACCTTCTTGATAATAACCTTTGGGAGTTTCTTATAGGCGAGCGATAAACATTTGGAAAGAAACGATATAAACATGGCGAAGAAATATAGCCAACCCGAGGAGCTCGCCACCACAGGCGCAGTCCCGGTATTTTTGTCATATCTCCTTTGTTACTTAACGAAATCACGAACCATTTGTTAGGTTGGATTCGTAACATCTAGAGCTACAATTTTGGTATAATAAACAATTCGAGAAAATGGATAGAAAATTACAGGATTGACGATGAAGTTGCTGATGCGTTTTGGACTCAGGATTTTGGACTTGAACACTCTTCTGGTTTCTTCTTTTTCTTACTTTGGTACAACAATGGAGATGGAGTCTCCTTTCTCCTTCCTTGAAGGCTGGCCGACATAGAGAGAGGATGAAGAGAGAGACTATGAGAGTTGTGTTGTGATTAGGATGGCATTGTTGGACAAAATGGTAAGAAATACACTCCATTATTTTGGATGTATTATGATAGTGGAGAGGTTAGTGGGTTGAGTGGCTTGATTGAGGATTTGAAGGGATTGGGGCTGCGTGATTGAGAGACTTTTGGAGAACAAATATATTCTTCTACTCCGTAACTGTTAGGCGTGTCGTAGCACCTACAAATTAATTTATTATTTTCCTTAACTCTTAACCCCCTTTATGAATTAATATTTATTAAAACATATAGCTAGGGCAAGTAAAAGTCAATCCCACGAGGAAAGATACTTTTTAAGTTATGAAAATCAATTCACTTGTCACTTTTATTAAATAAAAGCTAACTAAAATCTAAAACTAAACTAACAGATATGGGGGGTTTTGAATGATAATTCTAAAAGGATAAAAATGCAAATAAAATAAAGATAAAGGATAACAGATAACAGATACGAGATAAGAGCCAGAACCACAACAGCAACTCGAACTCAGAAGAACACTAAGGGA
This sequence comes from Cuscuta campestris, assembly GCA_900332095.2. Taxonomy (NCBI): domain Eukaryota; kingdom Viridiplantae; phylum Streptophyta; class Magnoliopsida; order Solanales; family Convolvulaceae; genus Cuscuta; species Cuscuta campestris. Next base: position 132,659 of record OOIL02003814.1, read on the forward strand.
GAAACAAACACACAAAAACAACCACACAATAAACTTTATAAAAAAGTAGACAATAATAATTAACTTAAATCATTTTGAAAATACTTATAGTTTTTAATAGAAAATAAACTGAACAAATCTGATTAATCAATTAATTATGTCTTAATCTTGAAACTAAACTGCTAATTAAACACGGGATTAAGCTGAAGAAGAGGTCCACTAGCGGTTCTTCCCTATTCTCCCTAATATAGCCTATGTTAAGACCTGTCCTAACTCTAGACCCTAATATTCTTAACAACCCAAGGACATGCCCCCATATTTAATTAAAAATAAAGCATTAAGTTCTTTGGAAAACATCACTTAACAACTATGCAGTAGACTATATCTATTTAACATAGCTAGTTTGAAAACTCTGATTAATAAAACCCGGGTGGGAACCAATTAAGTATTAACCACGTGACACTTGTGTTTTGAAAATCTTAGCTGTGAACGTACTCAAGATCTTAAAACTGTCAATTGGAATTAGAGTTTAGGCGGCCGTCCTAAATTGATCTAATCCAAGTTCAAACAAAGACCAGTTTTCAAACACCATTTTCGAATTTAGATTTGACAGGAGCGCAAAGACTAAAATTCCTTCAAAGTATCAATTTGATCAATTCAACATCAACCGTCAAATCATTCAACACTTATAATATAACTTAAACATTAAACAAACAAAGAATTGAAACTATAAATGAACGTAATTAGAGAAGGGATGTTCATACTCATAGATTGACAATAAATAAATATGGAATCCTTATCAGCAAAAAGACAAAGTTTTAAAAAATGTAGAACAAAAATGCTCCCTGAGTTTCTGTTTCCGTTTGCTGCCGCACAGGACCTGATGCCGCCAGAGTGCCTCACCGGAGCCTGAAGCCATGATCGCCGGAGTCATCGCCACGCCGGATCTTCCCGTTGCCGGACCTAGGGTCGGAACCCTATTCCGGTTCTTCTCTACTCTGCTCCTATTTGTCTCCTCCTCTCTGTTTCCGTTCTCTATCCGTCTCCTCCTCTCTGTTTCCGTTCTCTATCCGTCTCCTCCCCGTATGCCTCCCCGTATGCGATGAAGATTTTCTCTATTAATAAAGCCGGTGTTTGAATTGAAGAATGACACTTCGAATTTCCAGTTCTTGCGCCTTGGGGTATGCTCTCTTGTGCGTCTTCTCTTTTGTTTTTATGGAAGTTTTCTTCCTTTTATCTCTTTCTTTTTTTATTATCTAAAGATTATTTGAATGGGCCATTTAGATGTTGGGTCATTTAGATGTTCGGGATCGGCCCAATCTTCATTTCTTCTTTCATTACTTTTGTTCTCCAAAATATATCTGAAAAATATGTCAAAAAGAAATAATACTCCAAAATAATTGTAGAATATAGATATGCTTAAAATTATGCATTTTATGTAAAAATGTAAACAATTGCCTAAAATGCCAAATAAGACAAAACATGCTTATTTAAATACTAGCAATTCACGCGCGTTGCACGGGTTTAAGTGCCCGATCTTGATTTATCCTAGATATATTCTTGTTATTTTTTGATATAATGTGAGGGGGGGTTTGTTTTTTGTTTTTTTAATGGGTCAAAAAATGGAGATTTGAGTAGACATATTCAAAAGATTGAATAGAATTGTAGTTCTGATTCTGCATGCATATAAGCTAATAATTATAGGATTTAGAATTGCATGAAAGTAACTCTCATGAAAAAGTGTTTGTTTGTTTAGGTGTATGTGTGTATAGAAGAAAAAGTAAACAAAGATTTTCAGTTCAATTGTATTGAGATGATAATGTGAAGCTAGACTTCTAGATTTTTATGACCAATCTTGTCTAAATTAAAGTAGTAAAAGGGTTCAGAATAGTCTAGAATAATGTAAGAATGTTCTTGGTTAAAAATATTCAACGAAGGTAACTTCCCTTAATCTACGTATATTAAAACACTTCAAATACTTAAGCATCTAAAAGTCTAAAAGGTATAGAAATTAAGGAAGAAAAACATGGCTTATAATCTGGACCATAAAACCTATGCGAGAAAAAGGAATAGACTCAATAAAAAATCATACGAATAAGCAGTGTTATTATGATTTTTTGAGAATAATAGAATTGATATTGGAAAAAGTATAACGCACTTGTCCTTTAATCAAGAATAATACAATGAAAGGCTGCAAGCACAGACATCATGTGGAACTGAAACAGGTGTATAACATATACAATTCAAGGAGTTAGGTAACTGAGTTACAGGAAAAAGGATTAACACGTTTTAAAATCACATGGATATCAGGAAGAAACATACGTTAACTACCGGAGAAGAAACATTAGTGAATTGCTGGTGGAGATTATAAACAAAATGTCATGTAATGAATATCTGATTAATCCCACAGTCCTGATTTATTTGGTGTAATGACCTTCTCATGGGTGTGACCGTTGAAGTGAGCTGCAGCACAGACCTCGATTCCAATGATTATAAGAAGCATTAAACTTTACTGAATCTTCTATTTTTATTTTATGCACCAACAGTGCTCCAGATCATTCATTGAATTAATTTTCTATCCATATCCAATAAATGTATGGCATACTTACCAAGGAAAAAATCATATAAAAGGCATTCAAGACAGTCAACGATCAATGGCAGCATGCACCGATCTATCTACCAATATTTCCTGAAATGGATACTACATGTATTATATCTGATTGACTACAAATAGCTACTGGAGAGAATAAGATATACAAATATTCACATGAACTTCTATTCAGACTTTGAGTGAAGTATTGTTTTTATTTGGTATCAACTACATACCAGATGATAAGCATCATATTCATCACATTTGGATGCTATATCTAAACAAAGGTCATCAGTAATGATGTCTTCTTGATCTCATGTTTTAGTATAGCAGAATGTTCACCAGCAGCAGGCACATGCAGCTTGACATGAAAATCAAATCTCCCTGAGTTCATATTTGTATATATAAGTTTAGTTTATCCACAAAGCATGAACAGGTTCCAGATTTTAAAAACATAAAATATGATTAGAATATGAAGTTTAGTATGTTTACAGAGAGCAGAGTGACTAACCTGAAGAGCTCAAGATTTGTGGAAAGTTAGGCATGGATTGTGCTGTAGCAATAAATGCTATGGGACCAATTCCACAGATCTTCCTGCAATTTTCCTGATTTATGAATAAAGATGAGAGAAACATCTGTATTCCGACGAAAAAAGATGAATTTGTCCACTTTTTAGTATGACAACCACGGACAAATATGAATGATTGAATTATTAATATCTTTATCAATTAAATTTCTCTAATTACAAAGCATCTCTAAATACAAATTAATGATTTGATGGATGTAATACCTGTTATTACTTGTATGAATATTAGCTTCAGAGTGTTGCATTAGTTCTTGCAAATGGTTTTTGGTCAATGGTGTTCAGCATATTGATTCATGTTATGTGTTGTGGTGTATTTAGGTATGTGAATTTGTGGGTTTTGCATATATTACCTGGGTCTATGTATTGTAGGATTTCATCGTAAACAATGTTTGCTGTGGTTGTTGTAATCTTGTCTTGGTTTTCTTCATCGCACATCACCATTTTCACATTAGTTGCCTTCTGTGCTCTTGATAGGGCGACATATAATTGGCCATGGCTAAACACTGGTTCTTTCAGGTAGATCCCAACAGTTTTTAGTGTTTGCCCTTGTGACTTGTTTATTGTCATGGCAAAGCATAGTTTCACAGGGAATTGAAATCTCTTAAATGTAATTGGACACTCATCATCTCGGGATATCTCGAGTGGTATTCTCGGTATGAATACATGGTGTCCTTTTTTCCCACCTAATGCTATTGGGCAACTGAGGACATGGTCTTCAATATCTTTGCAAATGAGTCGCGTGCCATTACACAATCCTTCAGATGGGTTTAAATTCCTAAGTAGTATTATAGGACAACCCCTTTTCAGGATTAACATGTGTGGTGGTAGACCATTGGGTGTGATAGAGTGCAAATAGTCCTCACAATGTAAGTGATTGTTGTTGGTGGGTGTGTCTATACTATAGGAGTGAAGTGGGGTGCCTGGGAAAGCTTCTATAAGAGTAGAATTAATCTCATCCACTGTTTGGTTCTTAGGTGTTAGAATGGCACTTTGTAGTTGGTCGTATGGGTCATCAATGAATTTGGACAAGTTTGGAAACACTTCCTTAAGCAATGTAGCTATTGGGGACTGGTTTTTTTGTGGGGATACTATGAAGGAGGATGGAATTGTTATTTTATTTGCAATTGATTTTGCGATTTTATTGTTGATTTGTTTCCAACGCGTAGTAGAAACTCACAAAAATCTGGGTCCTCATTAGCCCTCATGTTTTCTGTCAATGTTATCCTCGTGACATTTTGCCAAATGTGGTGAGAGCGTACCAACGATGCTGCAATGATGTCTTCCTTACTGCCTCTCTTAACGACAGGTAAAGTTTGTCTTAGATCTCCCCTAAATACAACAACTTTGCCACCAAATAGGTGTTTGTTGCCCATTATATCTCTGAGGAGTGCTTTGACTGATTCAATTGACCGTTTGTGTGCCATTGTAATTTCATCCCAAATGATAAGTCGACATTCTTTTAGTAGTCGTGCCTCAACGGTTTGTTTCCCAATGTTGCATGTTAGTGTATCCTGGCCATCTATTGGGATCTTGAAACGAGAGTCGCTGTTCGCCCTCCGGGTAAAATTGATGCTGCAATTCCAGAGCTTGCAGTTGCTAGTGCTACCCATTTCCGGATTCTTACTGATGCGAGTAGACATTTGTAAAGGAAAGTTTTTCCTGTGCCGCCTGGTCCATCCACAAAGAAGAGTTCACCAACATTTGATTCGATTGCTTTCATTATTTGATCGTATGCAGTTCTTTGGCCTGCATTTAGTTTGTCAATGGCTTCAATATCAGCTTCACTGAATGGGATATTGTATTCTGTTGAAATCTCTCTTGCCATGCGTTCCTGTTGGGAGTTGTTCACTTTGTATGGCACCAAAGAGTAATCGTCAATATTTTTGCCCATACTATTCAAGTAGTCGCCAATGATTCTAAGACATGCTTTTCTGCTTCGGGCATGGTAATGGTTTGGTCCTTTATGATATCTTCACACATATCTATTTTATGTTGTTCCCATGACTTCTTTGGATCTGGTACATCACAATAACTTAGCAGTGTTGCGAATAGTCTTCGTAAACTTGATGGCATTTGGTATGTAGTTGCCTCTATCATGCATTCTTCAATGTTGGCTTCATTGAGAAGTAACCCTAGCTTCTCTGCAGCCTCCCTAAAGGTTTGGCACCTATACCCGTCAACTATGAGCATATCATCGTATGATTTTGGTGAACGGTTGTGCATAAGTAGTAGGCGAAGATAGTATCGTTCTCCTTCGGTTGGGCTAACCGATGCTAGTCTTCCAACTACGTCTTTGCTTTTTCTCTGGGTCCAAAGTTTTTGTTGGGTGTGCCAGACAAAGTATTCAGGAAATTCAATATAGCAGAGATTTAGTTTTCGTGCAACTTCGTTATGGGTGTTCATGTGGAAGAATTGTGTTAGCATGGTGCGTGGATTTATATCACCAGCGATGATGTGTTTTACCCTTTGGTTCCCATAAAAGTTGAGGTATTGATGGTTTGGCTGGCAGGTGAATCACTGCTGGTTTTATCTCTGGCATTGTGAACCCATATATTCGCCACATTGCCTCTGGTGGTGAAACCCATCGTCCTCTTTGGAAGTTGCTGATTTCATCGATGACCTCGTTTTCCGATTGTTGGATGTTGAACCCAATCCTATCGTGACCTTTATAGATGTATTTATAAAGGTACTTTACTGACTTCACAGTTGCACATACTTCTAGATTAGCATGACAGTCATATTTCATCAATAGGTAGGGGCTATAGGAGACCACCCAACGATTGTCAAGAGTGTAGTTCCTTACATCCACTGTGCTTGTGCTAAGTCGCCTACGGTATATGGGAAAGCAATCTTCATCAAAGTTTGTTTCTTCTGTGTTTGGTTTTGGGTATTTGCTTTTGCAGTCCGGTGGTTGGTTTGGGCTTTTCCGAACCATGCAAGTGCAATTTGGATTAAGAGGTCCACATGGGCCATGAATCATGTGTTTTTTCACTTTTGAATATAGTTCTGGATAGTGGTTTGAGTCGGGTATCTCAGCGGAGATGATTTTGTCACATTGTGATGCTGAAATAATTTTGTTGTGCCTCTTTAACACTATGAGGAAATGGGCATGTGGTAAGCCCCTCTTCTGGAATTCAATGACATAGGTGTAAGCTGAGACTTCCCCAAATATCTTCCTTTTGAACAAGTCTGTTTTGAGTTCATGTATTCGGCCATTGAATATTCGTGCGACTAAGTCAGGCCTGTTTTGTGCTTCGTCAGCATACCTTAGTGATTGTTTTATTTCTGGCCAATTGGGGTTGCAAGTAATCGTTAAGAATAAGTCTGGTTTCCCAAAGCGTTGCACCAATGCCATGGCGTCCATGTATCGTCGTCGCATATTGCGGGGTCCTCCAATGAAGGTTACTGGTAGCACAACTCGTTTACCAATGTCTTCACCAAACTCTACTCCCATCTCAATGCTTTGTGCGATATCATTTAGTGTACTTGTACGCTGGTTTTTTTGCTTATTTCGAAAGTAGTCCAATCGTTGAGTTTCCAATTTCACATACATATCAACCACAAACTGTTGTAGTAGTCTCCCTGTGTGTAGGAGGAATGACTCATTGTTTGGCCGCATTTGTAGTTTGTATGCATAATACTCGCGGCATGAAACTGTGTTTTTCTTTTGTAGGCTGGTGTTGAATTGCTCTTCTTCAGCTTCAATGAGGTCTGTGACGCTCCCAATCATATTGGATGTGATATTTATGTTTATGGATGCTTGGTCTGTCATTGGGGAGAGATTACGAGATACTTTCTCTATGCCTTCATGCCACCCCATTTCGCCATAGGGGAATAACAATGGATACTGGAGAGGATCATAACAACTGTAATAATACTGGATGTTTTTAGAATGTCCACCTTTTGCGTATACCCGAATATGCCTATTCTCACTGACTCCGTTTGCATCTTCTTCTACCCAAATGGCTGCAACTTGTGACGTTGTAGGCATATTGTATACCCTTTGGTCTAGTGTTGGATTAGTTTTTTATATGACACTAAACTCATCTACAGTGTTCATATCCTTCAAGCTGTCAAAGAATTTTGCATAGGGGTTTTCAGCTAAAGCTTTGAGAATAGTATCTATGACTTCTTTGTCCATTCTTGTCCCATGGCTCTGTAACGCTTGTTCTGATATCTGTATCATAGAAATACAATTGTAAATTTCTTGGTGGGCATCCATCCGGCAGCAGGTCATTGATGAAATGGTATATCTGGCCTTGTACTTTGAATGTGTAGATCCCTTTATTTCGTCGACATAAGTTGGCATCATAGTTATGAATTCCAATTGATGTAAAAGCGAATGTGTTGTTGTATGTCCTCACACATGTTTGAAAATGTCTTGATGCGTCATTTGTCCCACAAAATAGATCTCTTAACAGTGATGGAGTGGGGGGATTTGAAAGGACAATCTGGCCTTTTGCGCAGCAAAATGTTGGTGGTTCATTAATGAAACGTTGCGCTCCACAGTATATGCAGTATGTGGCTGCGTGTAATTTGAATGCAGCAATATGCTCTGTGTTGGTGTATGAGTTTCTCTCTCTTTGCATAGTTGGTTGGCAGCTTGCTGATGACGATCCTGAAAGTTTTTGTTGTTATTATATATATGCATGTACTTTTGGGTTTGTAATAGATCGTAACTTATTTTGAAGTCAAACCTTGTGTCGTTTGTTTAGATTGGTTTCGCGGCCGTCCTCGAGGTTTCTTTTGGGGAAGTTCTTCAGTGTTTAGGGCTGCAGCTGCTTCTGTCACTTTTGCTCTTTCATTGTAAGCTAATCTGTGCCTGAAGTTCTTTTGATCTAATATTTCACGTTTTGATTTTTGACTTTGGGTTTCGGGCATAGTGCTTTTCCTGTATTAATGAATTGGTTTATCTGTTAGAAGGGGGTGAAGGTAATACATGAGGTGTATGTTTAATGAAATAATTAACCAAAACATGGGTTCTAACCAAAAAAGGGATTGGGTTGCGAATTGTAAACCTGGGTTCTAACCAAAACATGATCTGTGTAAACTTATAATGCAGTTCCATATTGGATATTGTGTTTTTTAAAAAAGAATTAGAAAAGCAATAATCCGTAAGCAAACAACATACCTGAATGCCTTAATGAAATGCTAATAGTCGAAACCCTGATTTCCCAAATCTTGTCCGTAAAATCAGTGCCAAAAACGTTATTAAAATTCAATCCTGCAAATCACCCTAAAAGTAGTCAGCCTAATAGTGAATCTAAAAATTGTAATGTAAAAGTCAAATGTAGATTACAGGTAATTGAAAGTCGTGAGGTGAGTGAGGTCATTGATTTTTCTGTTCGTATTTTCTATTACAGGTAATTTGTTATGCAAGGAGAACTAAGATTTTGATGACATTTGATTTTCCTAGTGAGCGTACGCTTGGTTTGCCATTGAAAAGATGGTGTTGTTTTAATAAGACACTGCACATAGAAAAACCTATGTTTTGTAAGAGTGGTGTCATGGTATTATGAAAGAAAATAGTATTACCAAAAGTCAAAATGTAATCCCAAATGTGCCAGTAAAACCTATCAAAAAAAACTGTCTCAAATATTAAAGTTGAACATGCCAACCATATTTGACAGACGTTAATGTAAAGTGACTACGTAAGACTTCTAAACCAGAATATAAATCATTCCAAATACCATCCCTTTTTAGCCTTATCCTCTGAGTTTCTTAGTCTTTTTTTCCCTTTCTTCAATGTGTGTAATTATTTCTCTCAATAGTCGCAATTTTTATTTAGGAAAAAAAGTCGATCTCTAGTTATATATGATCGAGTACTCAGAGAAACCCGCAAAAGTATCCCTAAATCACAATAAAAAGCATACACATGATTTGGTAAAATCAAAAATGCATATCCAAACCGCAAATCCAGCCCAACAATCAATAGTAGAACACCACTTCCAAAACACATACACAAAACCTTAAGAGAATGAGTTTGAGAAAGTACCTTGGCTTTGAAAAAGATAAGCACAGAAAAATGGTGGTCTGTACGGTGTGATTACTTTTCCCTGCCGCTGGAACTTTAAACAATTTGGCCTTGGCTAAGTTCCTTTCCACCTGAAGTAGGGAGGGATAGATTTCCTATGACCTTTGATGTCCGTTTCCAAGGATGCCTTGCGTTTCTTAAAAAGAGGTGTGTTTACATAAGACAAATCCAAACAAAATCAGACATGAACTATAAGCAAAACGTATACATTATTATGATTGTTTGAAGGTTTAGTCGTATGTAAGCAAGGAAAAAGTAAGTTGTGGATGTATGGTTTTATAGGGTTGTGATAGGTTTTTAAAAAGCAATTAAGAGTATCATTATTTTCAAATTAAAATTATGAAATGATAATAAACTGTCATTTCATTTAATTGTAGTTCATCAAAATATTCTTGTTGTAAGTAAGGAATTATTGCTTGCCATTAATACTGTTGTTTGATTGTTGTTATTTGATTTAATTTGAATATCGTATTTTCAAATTCAAATGAAATGGTGGAGTACCTGGTTAATTCACTTTGACTTAAACTTCGGTGTCATCCGCTCCTGGTTGTATGTATTATAATCTGCTGCAAGGATTACCCCTGGGGTGTAAAAAAACATTTAAAATAATATGTGTATTTTGGAAAGGTTTTATATTTGGATAAGAATAGGTGTGGTCAATTTAAAAGTTGAGATGAAAAGTGATCAATTAATATTTGCCCATCTCTAGAAGGAAAAAAAAGGATCAGTTAAGATGGATGTTGTTGTACAGAATCCATGATAACATCTGAGTACATATTAGCGACAGAAGAAATAACATTTTTCTGTTCTACTTGCACGAGGTGTTGATTGGTAGGCCGTATATATTGTCAATTTAGATTTGAAATTAAGAATTTGATAGACAATTACATCAAAGCAAAAGTTTATTTGTCATATTTCTCATGTAATCATAATAATGCAATACACTGTAGCATTTAATACCGCTGTATTTGAGTATGAACAATCTGAACAGCAGCAGCGGTTTTTTCCCCAACCATATTCTTTTTACTTCTCACACATTTAGCAGTACCTTTGATTGAACAGTATATATTCACATCCAATTTCCCTCAAAGCATTGTATAATAAACAATATAGACACCAAAAGAAATTAAAATGGTACTAAGAAATACAGAGAGTAATCACTTTCATGAGCATATGGCTGACATATGTTGGGTTCTAGTTCAGGTTACTTCTCCTTAGGTTCTAGGTTTTGGTTTGAGTAGGGTTTTTTGGTTAGGTACTGGCTTAGGATATTTGTTTCTTGGTTTTTGGGTCAGGTTGGATTTTGGGTCTGCTTTAAGGGTAGATTGTGGGTTGGGTTTACATTTATTTTTTTTGTCGGTGCGTTTTGGGGTGGGTTTTATGATAGACTCTAGGTTGGGTTGTATTTGGGTCAGGGTGTTGAGTCTTGTGTTTTACGCTAGGTTTGGGTTTGGTTACTTGGGGGGTAGGTTGTAGGTTTGAGTTTGAATGTGTTTTTTGGGTGTGGGTTTTTGGTTAACATCAATGCACTATTGCATGACCGGTATTCCGTTATGAGATCTGTTTACCGTTGCTACTGGTATGCTGTTTTAAAAAATGAAGTATGTGTGTTTTTTTAAATCACCAAACATAATGAAGTCAAGTTAGGCAATAAAAATTTACTTTGGAGCTTTTTATATGCAATTTTAAGGTAGAAATCTAATTTCATAATCAGATTTTGCAAATTGCAGCTTATATGAATAAAAATCAGATTGAAAAAAACTTGATACATGTTTCTAGATGAAGCACCTATCTATGCAAATTTCAGCTACAAAAGTTCAAAATTTAGCAAGAATAACCTCAAGTTTTATAGAAAATCAGCAAGCAGTCATGTGATAGTATAGATTCAACAATAAACATTGACAGTTCAACAAAGAAGCACTTCTGGAAAACAAAAACTGCATGCAAATGGGCACAAATAGTGCAGTTTTTTCTTCAAAACAGGTTGTTAAAATCCAAAATCTTTTAAAACTAATCATCCTAAACATAGAGATATATTCTCTTAGTTCAATGTAAATGCTTATCTGAGCAATAAGAGTTCATATTTTAAGTAAAAAAGCATTTTTACTAAAAACAGAAAATTCAAACAAATTTCTTAATAATATACTCTAGGAAACTGACCTGTGTGTTGCAGACTTGTAGTGTTGACCTGTGATTTTTTTGAAATTGTAATGAACTGATCTAAACTTAAGAGAACAAAAAATAAGACAAAAAGAAGAAAGTCATAAACATGCCAATATGCACACATGTGAGCAGTAGAAACCGGTGATTCCTGATCCGGAAATATTTATTTCAACAAAGAAATAAGATACTTAGTTCTTCAATAGCTTTGGTAATTAAGGATCAAAATGAAATGTGGAAAGTCCACACACAACAATAATGGAGGAAAAAAGTTCAAAATTTGTATTTGTATGACCAAGGCAGGTTTTCATAGTCTAGCACGCCCTAGCCTCTAATGTGTATATCTTGAGTTTCAGCTTTCAAAAAAGTAGACCACACCTATAATATTAGTCACTCACAATAAGGAAATAAAAACTGCACCATTTTCAAAAGTCATTTAGGTGCATGTTCCATTTAGTATAGGTGAGTGTTAAAAATCATGTATAATGTATGTAAATCATAAAATGTAGCAACACCAGTCAGTAATAATGCAAAGTATTTATTATTAATTGTAAAGATCTAGGAATTATCCTCATCTGGTTCAAACAAAAGTGAACAAAGCAAGCTGTAAAAAAATTCAAAACAGTGACTTTGAATTGTTTTAGTGTAAAAGCCTAAAAGTCTAATGTTCTACGTTTCTTGGATGGGTTTTCTTGTGGGCTTGCTTCTTCAAGGGCTGGATTTATAATTCCTTCAGACTGCTTAATTGCTCCATCGAAACTCAAGTTTCTTATAATACTTCCTCCAATACTCGTTGCCTCATCATTTGCTCCACATCTTTCTTCAATGGCAGGATTTATAATTCCTTCATGCTCCTCAAATGGCTCTTCAAAGGTCAAGGTTCTTTTAATCCGGCGTCCAGTACTGGGTCCCTCATCATTTGCCAGAACGCCCACTGGTTGTGACTCCTTAACATTTTCACAAACACCATTGATAGTGTAAGTTTGCTTACTTTTTCCAGGGAACTGTTTTCTGTCAACTCTGACTTCACAAAAAAACTTCTTTCCATCCATCTTTGCTTGAAGCTTTGCAATGTCAATTGATCCTGAACGATGAATTGTGTTTGTGATTTGCAACAGGCGGTTGAAATCTTCATCGAAAATGGTTCCTACTATTTGTCCCGTTTCATCACTCAACTCAACTTCCATCTTGTACCTAAAATTGAACCGATGAACTTAATGTAAACTGTAATATAAACATTGTAGGTGATTATAAATTATTTACCAATACTCACTTCTTTTCAGCGCGTGCATTTGGATTGCCACAATCCAAACATCTATAGCTTCCCCCTTCCAGGCCACAGACTTTTCGATTACAATAGTCAACCAATGTAGAAACTTGCCGCGTCGTCTATAATTCGCACATGTACTTCCACCCAAACTCCTTTGCCCTAAATGTGGAGACATTAATCAAAATGTTGACGTTTTGTAGCGGTTTTTTTAGAAATCACATTTCTAGTGCTGATGCTCGATTCATACCTGGATATTCAATTCGGCAATGTTAACAACTTTGGTCTTTGGTTGGCCAGGAGGATATGCAAGCGCAATTAAGGCATGTTTATATGTCTTCAGGTCGATGTACCTCTTCATAAGATCAATGCTCTCATCTCGCCTGTTAATGTGATTTATTATTTTTAGCTTGCTTTCAATTTATATGGTTAAGCATGTAGTTATCTTAATAAGAGTAGTACTTTTATACCAATTTTTAAGGGATTCAAATCTTGGATTCGTGGGATTCACTTCAAAGATGGAATCGGATCGAGTACATAGGGAAACACCTGTCATACGCCGTATTAATTTAGCAATGTTTTTTTAGTATAATTCTGAAAATATGTACGTTGGTAAATAATGGTTTACCATTAAAGTTGTTGACAATAACCCTCTTTCCCAAAATTATTGGGAATCGGCCACTATCCAACACAGACATGAGTTCCTTCCCTTGATAAATGGCAAAGTCTTCCCATAACGTCAGTAACATTGGCTTCAATCTGGTCAAGGTAATCATTTCAAACGTTGGTTATATGTACAAAAATATTAAAATGCATTCCGGCTAAAAATTGCTTACTCCTCATTGACAATTGTGAATTCGTATGCTGTCTTTGCCGTCTCTTTAACTGAAATATATTCTCGGGGCATCTTTTGAAGAACAATGGCCATGAAATCTAAATAAAAGCACATTGAAAAATGATTTTCGATATATAAACTATGTAATCCTTTATAAATAAATTGAAATATATTACTTACTTATGGGACACTTAGTTCCAATAAGGTTGTAGAACTCATGAAATGCTGTTAGTGTATCTTCTTGCTCATTTGATATTTCAATTTCATCTGAATCGGGGACTTTTTCAATATAAGTCTGCCTACTGAGCATCCAAACATACTTGTAATGTGGCGATGGCGGTGGTACATTTTATTTACTTGGCAACACAACCGCATTAGTTATGTTGTAAGTTTTATTCAAATCAAGTACTTGATCAACTTGATCAATGTCTCTGCTGTTTGCCATGGCAAATACTTTTGTTCCCTATATTAAATAAAGTACATAAATTAATAAACATATAAACTAATCGAATAACTTTAGTGGGTTTCATTCTTTGATACCATTACAAGAATATTAGACTTACCTCTTCATCTTGCAAGATAAACGGTCTATACTTATTGGGACTAAACTGTGAATCTCTTATATTACGCTTCTCCACAACCCGCACTTTGCACATCCATTCTTGGTTGTTGTCTTTAATATGCGTAATCAGTTTTCTTGTTGCCATCCCTTGAACATATAAAAAACCAAAGAAATTCGTAAGCAAATTGTTTTTTTTACTAATGATTTAGAATTTAATTATAGGGTGATGACTCTAAAATTTCTACTGTGTTTAAGTCTATCATTGAGTTGGAAGTCAAAAAATCACATTCCAGTTTTAATGAAAAAAACTATACAGTTCACAACATAATTAATCCCAAAATGATTATGGGACAATATTTGCCTGCCATCTCTAACACACAGTTATAAGCACTTTTATTCATCTTATTGTATGTAGTTGGAACTGAAAACAAATTATTTGATGTAGGACAGTGTTAACAGTAACCCAAAGAAAGGCATCACATAGTCTTTTCACTTAAATGCGTGTGAGGGCTCAATCGGGAATGATGCTGTTTAGAAACAGTCTACTGGTGAAAGCTCAACTTCACCCACTGCTAATATGAACCAAGATGTTTCTAAGGACTTTGAACACATGCAAACTCCCTTGGCCAAGAAACCAATAGCCAGTGTGAAGATTCGAAAAAAGTAAACAACCTTTGAGAATGGGCCAGATTAAAAGTTTGTTTCTTTTTATAGTCTGTAAAAAGGTACTTGACAGTACTTTGTTGTTTCATGTTTTATACCTACTCTGTTGTCCCGTTAAAATAACTTCCAGTTTGTTGTTGTTTTTCATGTACTACTGGCTATGTTGTTTCCTTATTAATGAAAACACAATGTTGCATCCAATGAAACAATGATTTAAGCAAACTGTTGTGTATGAACTTATCTTAATAATATGAGCAACCTTAAAAAATAAAAAGCCTTTATCTTCTGCATGAACAGGAAAGAAATAAACAACCTTAATCTATTCAATAATAAACTAAAATAGGGGTAGTATACTGTGAATGGATATCAATTTAAAATCTAAAATGAGTAATAAAATATAATATCAAAATACTTTTCAACTCAGAAAAACAAAGAGGGTTTGTGAAAAGAAGGAGAATAATTGAACAAACCCAATATAAAGCCACTTCTGGACATGAAAATAAACCTAGAAAAATTATATTTTTACCCACTCACCAAATCCAGTTCCCAACCACCCACCAAACAGCAGATTGCCTTTAAAATGACTTGGGCTTGACTACAAATCTTGAATTTTGACAAAATATTCAATGCTTTGCAAAAGGATTTCCAAAATCAAAGTGGCAGTATTATTAAAACATGTGCTAACACCATCCCCAACCACACGTTGGGTTCCACAAAGCTTCCCCCAAAGCATTATTACAACTCTACACAAGTAAAGAAATAATACATACCTTAACAATGATGTTGAAATATAGAGCAAATGAAATTGAACCTGCAATTAATTTTAAAAAAGATTATTCGTTTGGTAATTGAAAACAAATTGGGTAATTGCAAATAAGCATCACAATTGCTCGGAAAATCATTCAAAAAACAAAAACGGTGGATTTCAAAAAAAAACTCTAAAACAATGGACTAACCTGGATGCAAACCTCTGGACTGCTATTCATTCCAACTGCAAAAATCAATTATAAATAGCGGCAGGATTGTCAAAATTGTAACGGCTGCTAACATTATTATTGATTAGGAGTATTTTCTAGAATTTACAGCCCTCAAACCAACCAAACGGCCAAATATTATTTAAAATTGATGAAAATTAATTACCTGATATTTATTGGGGAAGGCGGAAATCAAAAAAACACCTTGGCAACTCAGCGTGAATCTCTCAAATTCCATGAAATTGCAACGCCATTTCAATCATTTACTCCTATGCCATGATATCGGTAGCATTTAATCGGATAATAACAGTAAAGAATGAAATGGCATCGCACCAGTGATGTTATTGCAGTAATATTAAGCGCATTGACTCCTCTATAGCAGGGTAGCGTTTGGATTGATAGGCAGAAGCTTTTTGGAATTATTAATGGAGTTTCTAACGGTGGGGCATAGTGGGGAGTATTTTGGTATGGTACAACTCTAAAGCCTAAAAGTACAATTATTTTGGATGGAAAAAAACCACAAAATTAAGGGGTACCTAACTCTATTCTATGTTTTATATAATAAGGAGAGATAAGGAGAGATAAAATGCATATAAAACATATTAAAAGTACTAAAAAATGAAGAAATAAAATATAACATTTTGTGACTCAACAGTAACTGATAAACTGGCTAAAATGGTATGCGCTTTTTGCCCAAATTTTTCGGAATTGAAAACGGATCGCGTTTTTGGAATCAAACTCTCAAAGCTTAAATTTTGATATAATTAAAATATTTTTCTGAAAACTTTTATTTTTCAATGTTCAGGTTTTTCTCATTCATTAATTAATATTTAAATTAATTAATTCTTTTAGACCTAAATTCGAGGCATTACAATCTCTCTTCTTTAAAATAATTTCGTCCTCGAAATTACCTGATCATTGATCGCTGAAAAGTTGTGGATATTGAGATCACATGGATTCCTCAGTTTTCCAGGTTGCTTCTTTAATTGAGTGACTTCTCCAAAGCACCTTAACTAAAGGCACAGTTTTGTTTCTCAATACTCGAACTTCTCGTGCAAGTATCTCTACATGTTCCTCTTCATAGGAAAGATTCTTCGTGAAACACTCTCTTGGAATAATTTAAGAGGGATCTGATCTGTATCTCCTCAACATCGATACATGAAAAATATCGTGAATCTTGTTTAGCTCTAGTGGCAATTTCAACCTGTAGGCTACAGGTCCCACACGTTCTGTGACATTGTATGTGTTGGAATTTTTGGCATTTTTAATAAGCATTAAATGGACCAACTTGGGTATATTTGTCAATAGGTCCACTAACGGTTTTTACCGTCAATTAATGGATGTGTGTTCTCTTAAATGAGATAAATGTTTTGACAATTTATATGCCAAAAATGGTAGAGGGTGAATGAGAAATTGATTTTTAGAGTTAACCCGTTAATAAAAGAATATGGTAAGGATTGCAATTTTGCAATTTTTCTGAACCAATCTTCTTTTATTAATTTTACGTATTGTTTAAAATTAGTCCATTTTTACGAAGTTAATTGGCCATTAATCTCCAATTATTCGGGACAAATTTTAAACGGAGCGTAGCGTAACGGACGTGTTAATGGCTAATTAATCACCATTAACACACCATTAGTGTTCCACAAATGCCATGATTATTACTAAGCTTTTATTGTGTATAGGCTACACTCTTTAAAATAGCTTAGCTATAAAAATCAAAGGCTCTCTTCTCTTTTCTTGTGTGCCATAAGTGAGAAAGAAAGGAAAAAGAAAGGGAAAACTTTCTTGTCTAATATTTAGAGAGAGCTCTTGATTTTCCAGCCAAATTTTCCGGCCATCTCCCTTAAAGTTTTTGGTCGTCAACGTTCCTACGTTGTTCTTGTTCGATGGTGTGTGGTTGGTCCGTACAATCTCCACACACGATAGCGGTTTTATCCTGGGAGGAGAGTGCCCACGTTTTTCTGGTACGGTAGGCGGGCACTACTACCTTAAGGACAGCTCCGGCGACTCCGCTGTCCTTCCGTGGTGTTTTCTTTGCAGGACTAGTACATAAAGACCTCGCTGCATTCTGTCCTAGTGCATAATGTCCTCCCTGCCCAGTGCATAATGTCCTCGCAGCCCTGTCCATAACGTCTTTGAATCGCTGTCCAGTGCTTAAAGACCTCGCTGTCCAGTTCTTAACGTCCTCGCTGTCCAGTGCTTAATGTCATCGTACAACAAGGCCGTTTGAATATATAGAAATTTATTTTCCAACTTTATTTATTTTGTAATATTCTGAATAAATTTTAAATTTAGAATTTTATTTATTTTTATTTTCGGGGCCGTTAATTTTCCCCGTCCGTTGTAATCCGTACGAGAATTGTAACAGTATGGGCCTATAAAACTCGGACTGAGTTTCCCCTTTTTGCCAAAGCGTAAAACTTTCTTCCAAGGAGAAAATTTCAAGAATACCCTGTCACCAACAGCATATTCGTTGTCGCGTTGCTTGAGGTCTGCATATGGTTTCTGTCTATCTGATGCTATTTGAAGTCGTTCTCTGATCAACTTAACTTTTTCCTCTATTTCTCGCACTAGTTCTGGACTTTCGAGCTTTCTCTCACTCAATTCAGTCCAACTAACTAGTGTTTGACATTTCCTTCTGTACAGTGCCTCATACGGAGCCATTTTGATACTTGCCTGATAACTATTGTTAAAGGCAAATTCCATCAGAGGTAAATATTTTTCCTAATTGCTTCCAAAATCAATGGCGCATGCTCCTTCAATCTGAGGATGAAAAGCTGTACTAAAATGTGGTTTAGAGTCAAGATCTTTCTGTAAGCTCTTCTAAAATTGGGAGGTAAAACGAGGATCACGGTCTGAAATGATGGATGGTACTCCATGTGGTCTGATAATCTCACGGATATACAACTTATCCAGACGTTATAGTGTAAAATCTCGTTAAATTGGTAAAAAATGCACCGATTTTGTCAAACGATCAACAATAACCCATACTGCATCATTCTTCTTTTGAGACAATGGTAATCTGACTATGAAATCCATCGTAATGCAGTCCCATTTCCACTCAGGGATGGTGATCTCCTACAAAAGTCCTGTAGGTACCTGATGTTCGACTTTGACTTGCTGACAAGTCATACACCTCGATATGAATTCAGTAATCTTCCTTTTCATGGCTGACCACCAATAATGTTTCTTCAGATCCTGGAACATTTTGTTACTTCCGGGATGCATGGTATACATGGTTCTGTGAGCTTCATGCAATAAGCGATCTCTCACATCACTTGATGGTACTACCAAACGATCTCGATAGTATAATGTACCATTATCTCGAACAGAGACGTCTTGTTTCTCTCCCTTGGAAACAAGCTCACGTGTTTCGAGACAAAACGTATCTTGATGCTGTGCTGAAATGATATCTTGATCCAATGTGGGTCGTATGCGGAGTTCAGCAAGAGTCTTATGACTAAGAGCATCGGCTACCACATTTGCTTTACCAGGATGATAAGCGATGTGATAGTCATAATCCTTAATCCACTTTAGCCACATCTCTATTAAAGGTTTAACTCCTTCTGGCTCATCAAATACTGTAAACTCTTGTGATCAGTGAATATGTGAGTCGTCTCGCCATATAAATAATGTCTCCAAATTTTCAATGCAAGAACAACAGCTACGAACTCCAAATCATGAGTTGGATAATTACATTCATGAGGTTTCAATTGTCGTGATGCATAAGTTATGACCTTGCCTTCCTACATCAGTACACACCCTAGTCCTTGGTGTGATGCATCACTGAAAACTGTGTATTCAATACCAGGTGTTAGTTGAATTAACACAGGTGCTTGAGTCAAACATTCTTTCAATTGTTCGAAGCTTTTCTGGCAAGCTTCTGTCCAAGCAAACTTGACATCCTTCTTCATCAATTTATGAAGTGGTGAAGCGATTCGAGAGAAATCCTTCACGAAGCGACGATAATAACCAGCGAGTCCAAGAAAACTCCGTACCTCACGTGTATTGCGTGGAGTTTTCTATTCAGTGATTGCTGAAATTTTGCATGGGTCAACTTTGACTTCTTCAGCG
>OOIL02003814.1:176508-189274 GCA_900332095.2 Cuscuta campestris
GTCCTGTTGTAGATTAAAACAAGTCAAGTTCTAGTCCGTGCAGTAAAGGTTTTCTCTCCAAATCCATTAGGAAATACCATCATTACATGTCAAAAGCTCTTAGGTTCTCACAATTATAATTGTTGGTCAGATGCATCTCAAATATCGTTATTGGCATAAGCTTTGCTGATCATTTGGCCAAGAAATCAGAAAAAGAAAACATGAAGAAAGGCCTATTCAAGAAAGGGTTGATGCTCTGTTGTGGAGCCTCTTGTGGCAATCTTTTTCATCTAATGAATGCCTTTGTCTAGGCCAAAAGTCGAAGACATGTTTCAGTATGTAATAAAGCAAAGATGTTTTACCCCAATGTTGGGCCGCAGTTCTTTGCTACGGTTGATAGTTCAAACATCTTCAGTATGGAAGGATTGAGCATGGGAACATTCCTCAAGGAATGTTCGAGGATTTATGACCGGCTTTTACTTATTAATGCCTATATGTGCAACTCCATAGGAACAAATTGCTCTGTGGGAACTAGAAAGTTCTTAGTTTGGTGGTTTATTGAAAACTAGGACTCAAAAGTTGTTGTCTAAATACACAACATTATTATGTGTCCCACAATATTACCATCACAAGACATCACCATATTCCTCATCCACTCATATGGAAACACTACATCAACGCCCAGTGTCCCAATTATATCTTTAATTTCACCTTCACAGGAATCAAAGAAGAACCGGCGTCCCAACCTTTAATGTAATCTCAATAAGAATCAAGTTCCTGCAACCGTACAAAGTCAATCGTACCTAACAGGAGACCATCTCCTAAAACAATATACTGAAATTCAATTACCAAGTTCATTTGGTCCGAATCCTTGTAAAATCTTATTCATCTTTAGTTTATTGTTCAATCAGTTACAATTAAATTCCAGAAACGTTACAGTAAATGTACCTAACTCAACTCCATCTCTTCAAAATTCTAGTGGAATTCGATGACCAGAATCTCATCCAAGCCCATCATCTCCAAATCACACTATAAGACCTTTCCATTGCACCTAGTATAATAGAGCCAGGGAGTCATCTCTGCAGTCACCTCTTCAAGAGTCAACAAAAGGCTATAATCTTTTTGAATTCCGATTCATTTCTTCAACCAATTCCATTCAAGGAACCAACTCGATCAACAACTTCTGGTTCACCACGTAATGTAGCTTATTATGTATGGTAGTTAGGTGGTTTATATGTAACGTGTTTGTAGACACACACACGTGTGTGTAAATGTCTACAATGTATATTTGTATTGTAACTTTAACTAGTGAATACATGTCATATTTCTTTCTCCATTATCACTTCCATTCAACAATTTCTTTATTTCCTTGGGCTTGTCCTTAATTTTTCATGCGTACACATACACATGTGTTAGCTAAGCTAGGGAATGTGACGCCGAATTAAATCAAGGCGTAGGGCTAGAACGAGAAGAACAACGAAAGAAAGGGAAAGATTGAAACGCTAGGGGAAGAGTTCCGCTCTAGGTTTGAAATATTCTCGAATAATGATGGTCTGCCTGAAATATGCCCACAAGCCGGGCTATAAATAGCTGAAAAACGAAGGGAGTGAAACCCTAAAAGATGGAAGACAAAACGGGCCTAAGAATAAAAATAAATGGGCTAACTAAAAGATAGGCCGAAGGCCCAAAGACACAAATTTAAAAATGAAGGCCTTAACAAAGAGTTCACGTTAGTCTTGATCCTCTCCTGCATCAGTCTCCCCGGGTTGGAAAGAACTCGTCCTCGAGTTCACATCATCATCTTTAGAATCCAAAAAACAAGGAGTTAGGTGCTTCACATTGAAAACATCAGAAGTTTTCAAGTGACTGGGAAGCCGCAATCGGTAAGCATTATCATTGATCCTCTGAACTATCTCGCAGGGTCCAATTTTCCGATCCTTGAGTTTATCATACTCGCCAACAGGGAATCGATCCTTGGTCAACACAGCCCAAACAAAGTCTCCAACATCAAACAGAACTTGACGTCGATGTTTGTCCACCCGTGCCTTGTACTTGTTGTTGCTTTCTTCAATCTTACGTCTCACCTGATCATGTATGCTCCTCAGGTTCTCTGTCATCTCTTCGGCTCTAGGATGACTGCGACCCACTCGTGGAATTGGGGCCAAGTCCAACACCCCGGATGGGTTCTGACCCAAGACAATCTGAAATGGGCTCAATCCAGTGGTCCTGTTTATTGACCTGTTGTAGGCAAACTCCGCTTGGGAAAGCGCCAAATCCCATTGTTTTGGCTTAGATCCTGCCAAACAACGTAGAAGATTTCCCAAGCTATGGTTCACCACCTCCGTCTGCCCATCAGTCTGAGGATGATATGCACTGCTAAAGTTCAGATTGGTGCCAAGCTTCTCCCATAAACTCTTCCAGAACTGGCTCATGAATTTTGTGTCACGATCTGAGGTGATAGAACGAGGAACGCCATGCAACCTCACAATCTCCTTTAAATATAGGTGAGCAATCCGCACAGCATCCATGGTTTTCCTGCATCCATGGTTTTCTTGCAGGGAATAAAGTGTGCCATCTTGGAAAACCTGTCAACAACAACAAAGATGGAGTCTGCCGCCCTTTGGGTGCGAGGTAATCCAAGTACAAAATCCATGCTAACATCAAGCCAAGGGGCTTCTGGAACAGGCAATGGAGTATAAAGGCCTGCATTTGTGAGAGTTCCCTTAGATCGCTGGCACACATAGCAACGATCCACAAAATGGGTCACGTCACTTCTCAACTTTGGCCAGTAAAAATCAGCAGACACAAGAGCGAGAGTCTTGTCTCGACCAAAATGTCCTTCGTTGTGGAGTTCACTGATAATCTGCTGTCGTAAGGAACAATCTGGGACACACAGCTGCCGACCTCGAAAAAGATAGCCATCGTGCACCAAGAAATCATGGCGGTGTCCCGACGTCACTTCCAAGAAGATCGTTCCAAATGAAGGATCAGCTTCGTACATGTCCGCAAACACTTCAAATCCCGTCACTCTACTGCTCATGGTGGAGAGAAGATTATTTCGTCGACTCAAGGCATCAGCGACGCGAGTGACACTACCTGATTGGTGTTTAAGAACAAAGGTGAACTCCTGTAAGTACGCCACCCACTTGGCATGACGCCTATTGAGTTTGTGCTGCCCATTAATATACTTCAAAGCCTCGTGATCAGTGAAAAGAATGAACTTCTTTTGGATTAAATAATGACGCCAATGTTTGAGTGACTGAACAATGGCGTAGAACTCGAGGTCATAAGTCGAGTAATTCTTCTGGGAACCAGAAAGTTTTTCACTGAAGAAGGCAACTGGACGTCCAGCCTGACTAAGCACACCTCCAATGCCAACACCAGACGCATCACAGTTGACCTCAAAAACTTTGTCAAAATCAAGGAGGGCTAATACTGGAGCCTCCGTCATCTTCTGTTTCACCTTCTCAAAGCTGGACTCCGCGGCATCTGTCCACTGGAGGTCACGTCCCTTGAGACACTCAGTAATGGGCGCGATCAAAGTGCTGAAGTTCCTAATGAATCTGCGATAAAAAGAGGCCAGACCATGAAAGCTACGAACGTCATGCAATGTTCTGGGTCTAGGCCACTGCACAATGGCCTCAATCTTCGAGGGATCTGCATGCACACCATCAACAGAAACCACAAACCCCAGAAACTGAACGGAGGTAGTAAAGAAGAAACACTTCTTTCTATTGATGAATAAAGTCTCCGCTTTTAGCACCTCAAAAACAGCACGCAAATGTTCAAAGTGGGCAGCCCAAGATGGACTATAGATAAGGATGTCATCAAAGTAAACAACAACAAACTTTCCCATAAAAGGTCTTAAAACCTGGTGCATGAACCGCATGAACGTACTAGGTGCGTTGGACATACCAAACGGCATCACCATCCACTCGTACAACCCATGCTACGTCTTAAACGCGGTCTTCCATTCGTCGCCAGGCTTGATTCGAATCTGATGGTACCCACTCTTAAGGTCAATTTTGGAAAAGATCTTAGAGCCGGAAAGTTGATCTAGCATGTCATCAAGTCGGGGAATAGGAAATCTATACTTCACTGTGATGCGGTTGATGGCCCTGCTGTCCACACACATGCGCCAAGAACCATCTTTCTTCGGCACTAACAAGGTTGGAACTGCACATGGACTCATGCTCTCCCTGACATAGCCTCTTTCAAGCAACTCTACAACTTGTCGCTGCAATTCTTCTACCTCTTTGGGACTGAGACGATATGCTGGTCTATTTGGGAGGTTAGAGCCTGGGACTAAATCAATTTGATGTTGGATGTCCCTCAATGGTGGTAAACCAGGAGGTAGTTCATCAGGAATTAAGTGTGAGAACTCATCTAGAAGTTGCTGCACCTCCACAGGTAAGTCACTATCTTCATCACCTGCTTGGTCATCACAAGGCAGCAATGCATAAACCACCTTTTCATGCTCAACCTCCTTTAGGAACTTGGACCTAGATAGCAGATTAGTAGGGCCTTCTGTTGAGGGTGGAGGGGGGTCCTCTCGACGTGGTGCTAATATTATCCTCTTGCCTTTCATGACAAAAGAATAGGTATTCTTTCGTCCATCATGTACAACGCTTCGATCATACTGCCAAGGTCTTCCCAAAAGAATGTGACATGCATCCATCTTCACAACATCACACCAGTGACTATCATGATACTTATTCCCAATTGAGAAGGAAACAAGGCATCTCTTGTCAACTGTCACCTCGGAACCCTTGTGTAGCCAAGATAACTTATAGGGTTTGGGGTGGCGTTCTGTCTTCAACTGCAGTTTCCGGACAGCTTCGTCAGAGACAATGTTGTCGCAACTACCACCATCCACAATCATCTTGCAAACTTTTCCTCCAATGGTGCAGGTTGTGTGGAAGATGTTTGTCCTCAACCAATCATCTTTAGAATCATCCTTTGGGGCCAGAAGACTCTTGCGCACAACCAAATTCTCTCGACCATCCCCATAAAGAACATCATCTTCTGCATAATCATCATAGGCTGGACCTCCAAACTCTTCAACTTCATCATCGTCAACAACGATGTTCTCCTCCACAAACAGGCTCTTGCTCTTCTGTAGAGCGGGTTTCTTGCATCCATTCGCCCTATGTCCAGGTTCACCACAACAATAGCACTTAATCGTACTACTCGAAGCTCCCTGCGTCCCTTGGACTCCCTGTGTGGTCAGTCGAGGCTCTTGGGGTCGAGCCGGACGGTTGTTGGTCACCGGCTTCCTGTTCTGCTGCTTCTCAACTGCAAGGGCCCTTTTGTATGCCTCAAAAACAGTCCATAATGAATGGAGGTTGAGAACATCCTGCAAGGACCGACGCAAGCCTGCCATGTATCGGGCCACAAGCTGCTCCTCCGATATAGATCGTTGCGGGCAATCAACTGGTAGAATTCTTCTGTGTAATCATCAACGGACCTTGTTCCCTGCCTCAACGTATGGAGTCGCTGAAATAGGGTTTGTGTGTATCCGAAGGGAAGAAAGTGTGCCCTCATCTTACCCTTCATCTTCTCCCAATCATTGATCTTTGGCTTACCCTTCTTCTCACGAGTTCGCCGCATCTGTTCCCACCATGCAGAGGCTCGTCCATGGAGTTTGATCGCCACAAGCTTCACTTTGTCACGATCTGGAACGTCCTTATACTCGAAGATACGATCCACCTCATTCAGCCAGTCAATGAAATCATCGGCCTGCAGGGTTCCTGAAAAACTAGGGATTTCCACCTTAAACCCTAACCCTCCGCGATAGTCATCACGGACGCGAAAATCACGTCTGCGAGGTTCGCGATGATACGGGTTCTCAAACGATGATTGGGAGCCCTGATCTGACTCCTCATGATCCTCCAAATCTCGCACCGCCAGGCGCTGCGTGAGTTCTGCGATTTGCTGCCGCATAATCTCGTTCTGCCGCTGTAGATCTGTTATCACCTCCACGTCGTCAAGGCGCTGCTCTCGTCGGGGGGGTTCGCCACCCATAGGTTGCCCACGTCCGCGACCTCGTGCACGCACCATTGATGTTGAAGGAAGATCTTCCTTTATTCGTCGAACCTGCTCTGATACCAACTGACGCCGAATTAAATCAAGGCATAGGGCTAGAACGAGAAGAACAACGAAAGAAAGGGAAAGATTGAAACGCTAGGGGAAGAGTTCCGCTCTAGGTTTGAAATATTCTCGAATAATGATGGTCTGCCTGAAATATGCCCACAAGTCGGGCTATAAATAGCTGAAAAACGAAGGGAGTGAAACCCTAAAAGATGGAAGACAAAACGGGCCTAAGAATAAAAATAAATGGGCTAACTAAAAGATAGGCCGAAGGCCCAAAGACACAAATTTAAAAATGAAGGCCTTAACAAAGAGTTCACGTTAGTCTTGATCCTCTCCTGCATCAGAATGTGATCAGGGAAAACCAATTGCATAAAGTGTATGGTATTTTAAACTGGTTTGATTCCTCAGATTATGCAGACTTAGAAATGGCTAGTGATCAGGTCTGCTGAGCCCTTAAAATAGGTGGAATGGGGAGGTGGTTTTGAACCGATTGAACTGGTTCGAAATTGGGTTAAACCGGGTTACTTGTAGTTTGGATGGTTGGATCAATTTGGTTTTTCAATTTATAAACGTAAACAACAATGTCATCTAATTTTATGATGTAATTGCTAGATTTGGTTTTCCATCTAACACAAAGGAATTGAATCCAATGTTTACTTAATTAAATTTTTTTTGTTCTCATTTCAAATTATAATCATGTATACATTTTTTCCCTCAAAACTCGAGTGTCATGTGTCTGTTTATGAATTAATATACTATCATTATAAAATATTGTTTCAGCCATAGGTGGCATGACTGTTTTGATTATTGATCTGATTAAGCTGATTAGTGAGCCATTGCCTTATCGATTCATTCACTGTTCTTATTGGGTTAATTTTCTGGTTTTGGTTGGATCAGAATTGATTTTTCTTGTATATTTATTTTTTAAATAATATACAATAATCTTGTTACCATATTTCCTGAATTTTAATTCTTCACTTTTGTGATGTTCGGCTAATTGTCTTAGTAATCTCTGATACTTCTCGACTTTCCTCAATCACTTATTTGTATATGCTTATCCAATGTTACAATTGTTATTTGTTAATTTCCCTAACTTTTTTATGTCAGAGTTTGGAAGGGATAAATGATATTCGAGATGAGAGCGATAGATCGAGAATGAGAATTGTCATTGAGGTACTAATTGAATTAATGCAGAAGGAATCAATTTTTCATGTTTGGATCGTGTGATGTCATGATGATGTTGTTCCTTCCCTCTAATATTTTCCAGCTTAAGAGAGGATCAGATTCATCTATTGTATTGAACAATCTCTATCTTCATACTGCTCTGCAGTCTAGTTTCAGCTGCAACATGGTTGGGTAAGATTTTTTCCCTATTGGCCGACACAATCTCATTGCATGAAATGTGAAAAAGATTATGCAATCAACAAAAAAAATTTATCACTTGCATACTTGCATAGTAAAAACTCATTTGGTTTCAATTTTTTCAGATTATTCCGGGATTCAGATTCTTAGAATAAGCTAAAATCAGATGGCGCTGTTTATTTTAATCAATTGATAATTTTGCTTACCTGAATTTGAATCCTAGTAGTAAACAATTTACTCTGTCCCACTTTGTTTGTTTCATTGCAGTTTACATACAACAAAAACAACAACATTATTCCAGTGGTCAAAGTCTCCCGTTCATGGCTGGGTGGGGGGGGGGTTGGATATACGCAGCTTGACCCCTAATTTTAGGTACATAATAACTTTTGGATCATTGACACAGGTAGATAAACACATCTACAAATATATCTAGGAGGGTATTTTAGGTACATAATAAGTTTTGGATCCTTGAGGCTGGTAGATAAACATAATCATAAAAATTTATAAATTGTCTCAAATCCCTGTATCAGCAAAACACACGAGAGCTATGTGTCCTATCTTACAATAGTGTTGACAAACAACATTTAGACTGGGTTGTGCAATATTTCTCCTAGGTTGTTTATGACCCTCAAATTTTCTCTCTCTCTCTCTCTCTCTCTCTCTCTATATATATATATATATATATATATATATAAATATATGGGATTGACTCCAGTGAGATGACACATTACGGTAAGATGATATGCTTCAGTGAGATGACGCAAAGCTCACCACATTACACTGCAAAGCTCACCTCTTTGAACATCAAAACTCACCTTTTTTTTAATTTTGAAAATTAAAAAATTAATTTAAAAAAAAATTGCATGACCGGTCAACCTCCGGTCAGCGGCGGCGAGGCGTCGGAGACAGGCGGTAGTCGGCAGTGGTGGCGGAGGTCGGCGGCCGGCGGTGGCTGCTGGAGTCCGGCGACGGCGGCAGCGGAGGTCGCCGGTGGTGGTCGGCGGGGGTCGCCGGAGGTGGTCGCCGGCAGCTGGCGGTGGCTGCCGGAGTCCGGCGACGGCGGCAGCAGAGGTCGTCGGCAGCCGGCAGCGGCGGTGGCCAGCGGTGGTCGCCGGCGGCCGGAGGTCGGCAGTGGCAGGGGGTCGCCGGTGATGGTCAACGGTCAATGGTCAAAGTCCAGTCAGCATCACTTCCTTTTATTTTTTTCAAAAAAAATTTAAAGTGTTGAAAAAATATGGTGAGCTTTGCCTTACAGTTTGGTGAGCTTTGTAGTTGTCCTTGGTGAGCTTTGCAATGTCCAGTGGGGAGCTTTGTGTCATCTGAACGTAGCATGTCATCTCACCGTAAGGTGTCATCTGACTGGAGTCATATATATATATATATATATATATATATATATAATAAAAAGAGATTTTTATTAAATGAGAAAGTGAAGTACAAAGAGAAGAAAATGCAAGAAGAGAAAGTTTTGAATGTGGGCGCAAGACCCAATACATAAAGCAAAGATAAAACTTAAATTGCACCACGGCCATGCCTTCCGCGACATCTCCCTCGAGGGTTCTGTCCACGCGGTCCAATCAGTATATATATATATATGTGTGTGTGTGTATATATATATATGTATATATATATATATATATATATATATATATATATATATATATATATGTAATGGCAGCGTTTCTAGAGAGGAGGAGCGGCAATAACGGAATTCCTAGATTCCGACGAAGAGGTCTCTCTCGCCGGCCAAATAAACTCCCATATTTTAATTATGTCACTCATAATAAGAACAAGTTTGGGTTTCACTCAAGACATTACCTGCGATCATCCGACATCAAGCAGATCTATCATCGTCGACAAAGGGAGGCTCCAACTCAAAGTAGAAGATGGCCATTCAGAGATTCAGACACAAAGGACAAGAAAGATTCATACGTTTTAAGTGATTCCAGAATAGTATCCAACAGGTATGAAGTCGAAATCACAGATTCAAAAGGCAGCAAAAATCTCAGATTCAAGTTCAAGACACAAACTAAGGTTTTTGAGCTTTTTCATTCATACTACAACAACAATGTCTGTATCTGTGATTATGGATTTAGAAATTATCAAATGTGGTTTGATATGGATACTGTCAAATGGATCTTGGAATCACTGTCTCTTTTTTCCAAGAGGAGATGCTGGATGATTTTTATGAAAGACACAAATAGAAGTATTGAGCTAACCATGGGTTCTAATAAAAGAGGAAATTATGTCAAAATCTTAGAGAGAAGAAGAGAGGGAAGGAGATTTTTAATCATTCCTTTTGATTCACACAAAGATGGACCAAAATTATTTATCAGAGTACTCTCTTCATTCATCTATAGAGCTTCTAATTCAAAAGCTACTTCAGCAGCTAGTGTACCAACAGTGGATGACAATGTCCTGTTAGCTACACCCACAGAATTCCTGGAACATCATCCTATGTCCCCAACTCCTATCTTGGAACTTGGTACACCAACTCAAGATACACAATATTCTGAAACGAAGGTGAATGATGAAACCCAGAAGAATGACAAAACAAACCATTCAAGCACAAAGGATAATTTTATAGACCAAGGAGGATCAGAAGGTTTCACTACTGCTCCTTTGACAGAAACGGCCCTTGAAGAGAGGCAGATGGTTATTTACGAGGGAGAGGAAGAACCTGAATACAACATTTCTGAAGCATACCGTGAATTGTTTCCGCCACTGCCAAGAAGGATGTTATCTCCATATGCTCCTGCTTTTTTGCCACTTTCAAACAACACATTTGCTGCTCTTCTCAATCAAGATCCTGGGTGCTTAGAGGAAGAAGATCCTTTTGCAAAGATTAATGAACAAAGCCTGGTTCTATGTTCTAATGCAGTGGAAGATCATGCAAAGGAGAGGGATGGGCCAATACTTTACACCCATTCAGAGGGCGAGGATTTAGTGTTCATAGATACTAAACTTAAACCATTGAAAATAGATCTTTCAAGATGTTTCAAGCAACCTTTTAATCTACGCAAGGAACTCAAGGGCCGAAAGACCTTCTCCCCATCGCAAATTGTTACCAGAAGTAAGGCTAAAATACTAGCAGAAGGGAGGAGGATCACACCTATTGGCTGGGAAGAGGAACAAGAAATGCTTGATCCACAACAATCCCATGAAGAGGAGGTAATTGACTTCTTCAAGCTCTGTTGTCCTACTAAAAAAGAAGAGCCTATCCAAAAAGGCATTAAGCAAAAGTCAGAAAAAGAAATTGAAGAAGAAAAAGAAACAGAGTCAGGTTAGTGATATGGGAAATGAGGATGAGGATTTTTATGACTTGGACTATTCCTGTTGAATGATTGTGTCTCTAGCAGATTTTAATTTCAACATTTGAGTGTTTCAGTTGGAATGTTTGGGAAATGATGTAGTAGTTTACTTTTGATAAAGTCGGGTTAATGAACACGGAGCTGCTGTTGCTGGACTTCTAGCAACTAAATACTTCGGTTATGTTGCTTTTGAGACACTTTTGGATGAAGTGGAGCAAATACCATTTGGGGCTTGCCATTTTGAAAGTTGCAGCAGAATTGAAGGCAAATTATCCTTAGAATCCAGCTTTGGCTCAGTGATGACTTGGGATTTACCATTCTGCTCAGTCTAGTAGAAACAGACTATTGCCTCATTCTTATAATTCTGAAGGACTCTTGATCAGGTCATAGTATTCTTATTGGTTCAACCATCAAAGATGCAGCATACCCTAGTCAAGTCCTAATTTGATTAGCAGTTACTAACTACTGATTTTGCTTACCTTCATCAACATAACTGACTTCATTTTCATCTTCCAATTTTATCCATATTTTTACCATCCCAACTTTTGTATTGTATTAGATTTGATTACAGGTTCTCTTGGAGATCACAGATATTGCTTATCTTTTATAGATATGCATCTTTTTGGGTGCACAGAGCATGCCTTTACAGAACTGACCTGTTGCTGTATACTATGAGTTATAATTTTCATTCTCTATGTTGTCTTCACACCCAGCGCATTTTGTGAGATTAGGGGACTTTGAGGGTTTCAACATCAATGCTTTGGCAGCTTTGCAGAACCATCAGATACTACTGTTTTTCTTCTTTTGGATTTTTTTTCTTTTTGCTTCGTAGTAGTATATAATGTAACTTCCTTTGGCAGTAGTTGCTGGCTTTTTTCTCATTTTCTCCTTTTTTGTATTTTGGCTGTAATGTTGGGGTTTCTTTTGGCCACCCCCACCTTTGTAGCTTTTTTTATTTTCTTTAATAAGTTTATATATATATATATATATATATATATATATATATATATATATATATGTATATATATTATTAAAGGAAAAGGAGAGAGAGGATACAAGTTGCCCCGAAGGGTAATACAAGAGGAAAACAACCAACTTATACAAAGGATTTGGATAAAATTCTACGACCATTTCGCCAAAAGGAATCTAATCCCATGCCTTTGAAGTCGTCATCATGAGCCATCCATTTTTTGTTCCTGTTTATCCATGCCCAAGCTTAGAGAGTTTTGAGGCATGTTTTAATAATACCCTCCACTGTTGGTTTAGCTGCGTTATGAATATAAGAGTTACGTGCCTTCCACAAGGACCAAGTGCAGAGGCCTGGGGAGAAGAGACGTAGGTTTCCTCTGAAGTGTTTGGTGTTGCTACCAAATTG
This sequence comes from Cuscuta campestris, assembly GCA_900332095.2. Lineage (NCBI taxonomy): Eukaryota > Viridiplantae > Streptophyta > Magnoliopsida > Solanales > Convolvulaceae > Cuscuta > Cuscuta campestris. The sequence goes on from OOIL02003814.1 coordinate 188,629, forward strand.
TACTATACGTTAATTTTTCTACCAATTTTGATTATTAATATAATTAACCTTAAAAAATTAGTAACGTAAAATTGGAGAAAATTATATTAAATTATTATGCATAACATACATAAAATGAAGTGAGTGCGTTTATTAAAGTCAATTAAGTAAACACACAAAATAAAAATTACATATAATGAAACTAGAAGCACAGCAAATTAAAATAACATAACAAGACATAGGTGAAATGTATAATTGCTCCATTTTGGTTGATCCTTAGGAGAACGTGAAACATTTTTATATATAAAATTACACATCTTAAAATAAAAGAATAACAAAATAAAATTATATTAAGTAGACGTAATTGACCATTGGTATTTTCAATTGGAAAGGATTGTTTATTAAGTTGGAAGCCTTAAAGGCGAGTCTGAGAACTCAAAGACTCTATGAACTCAAAGTCTTAAAGTAATGGGGATGCTTTTAGAACCTCATTAATGAGATGGAGTGAAAAGGGGAATAAGATGATCTGGAGGAAAAAGAAGAGAAGAATGATGAGAGGGGAGAGAGGAATAGAGGAGAAAGATGGGGAGGGAGAATAATATATTCCTCTAGAAAGGGAAAAAAAGTGATTGGTCAATTGTTTTTATTAGGTTTTCTTATTTTTTTT
>OOIL02003825.1:0-32177 GCA_900332095.2 Cuscuta campestris
AACTCCACGGTCTCCACCCTTAAAAATATGAAGGTCCTATTTTGATTCTTTTTCATGTTTTTTATATAAATAAAATGCATTTTATTAAGTAAATAAAGAAAGAATACAAAATATTAGAGGCGAGCAGGAACAGACTCCATACTCACACAACTAAATAGAGAAGAATGAAATATGAAACAAATAACATTTGATAACTAAGCTAAGGAAAAAATTATGTAGGCCAAGCAGAAGCCAAGAGAGAAATCAGGCCCAAATATCGAACCTAACCCATCCGTGTCAGAGGCCAATCTGAAAGCCCATTTTAGAAATATCAAAAGACCAAGCCGAATCCAGATGATTATCAAAAGAAGGTCCAAGCTCTAAGTCCATGTCCATATGCAAAGTCCAATTGAAAAGTCCCCAGATCCAAGCCCAAGCCAATAGTTGCCCAAGCTCAACCGAAGTCCATGATGCAAATCATAAAGATGAAGTCCAAAAGAATGCAAACTAAATCAATGAGTAGCCGAAGCCTAGCTGCGCAGGAGCCCAGGCCGTCCATATCAAAGTCCAATCGAGTCCAAAAGAAGGAATCCAAGATGATGAAGTCCAAAATGATAAAATCCAAGCCGATCCAATATGAGAAGTGATCCCAAAGATGATGAAAACCAAAGTAACAAACGTCCAATAGAAGAAATTCAAAATGATGGGGTTCAAGAAGGAGAAGAAAAGAAGAAGATAGGAAAGAAGAAGAGAGGTACCACTATGGGTCAGTGGCCAACCCTTATCCCATTACCGCCGACAGATTGCGAGTGCTCTATCCTCACGCGCAAGCACTGACGCAGGCAAAAGAAACCTCGCCGGGCACCACCCAGCCTCCCGGCAAGGGCACCGATTTGATGAAGGTACCACCCATGCGCACCTTCCGCGTGCTCCACGGGTGCTCTAATCCTCAATCCGCAAGCACCGACGGGCCTTAGAACCGCAGAAGCCGATGGGCGTCCTTTACCGCGGCGCCTCTTGACCGCAGGCGTGGTCATTAAGGCACTCAGATGAAGTGCGAGATGGAAAAAGCCTGTACGGGATGCCACCTCACTGCTGGCAACTACGAGCGCTAAAAACCTGAGACGCTAGTGCCTACATACTCCAGGAGCCGCAGGAGTCGATGGGGACGAAGGATACTTCATGAAACTCCACCCGTCATCCCGCGAAGGCACCGTTCACCGTCGATACAACATGTGCCCCCAAACCGCAGGAGCCGACGGGCACCCTTTAACCGCGGGTACGTACGTGCGCCTCTTTAACCGCAGACGCAGTCATTAAGGCACCAAAACAGTGCTATCAGGGGTTACCCCCATCCTCATCCAGGTAGAAAAAAGGCAGATCTTCCATAGAAAGGAGAGATCGTACCAGAATATCAAGATCCTGCAGATTAGTAAACTCTTGCATCCCCTTTGTCCTATCCACAACCCACGACGCCAACTCACACGTCGGGCTATTCTCCCGAAGATCACAATGAAACCATTGAACCGTTGCGATAGAACAAAAGAAACGCAGCCTTACATGAACATCATGAAGGTACCACGGGGTACCCTCTCTAAAGAAACAGGCTAACTCAGAGTGGTGTGACTCCACATGGATACACAAGAGGGACTGAGATATAGAAACCGAACAAGCACATCCATCCCTCCACGTTCCACTGGATCCCACATAAATGCAATGGAAGAAAGAGCATAAAGAAACTTACATGTCGAATCCTGCACGATCGCCGCAAATGCACCACGGAGAGGGGCCCTCGCGACGTTCACCTTGATGGTGCCACACGGTGGAGGAATCCACTGTAGAGGTACCACCCTCCTACGCCCAGAACCCCGTCGAATGTGCTCAATAATCACAGACCAACGGGGAGGCAAAAGACCTCCACTCGGCCAGCGACGATAGATGCACTCCGTCACCGTCGTAGCCACCCGAAGGATAACGCGTGCAAAGTTGGGGCGTGAATCCCCCATACTTGCACGCAGCGCAATGCATCCGTAACTCCCAAAGAATGATCCTCGGCAGGCAGTGGAACAGGAAAGAGAGTGTAACACCCTAATCCGTCCAGGTCTATAGCCCCTTTTGGATTAAATTATTAACTTGGTAACTTAAAAAATTCAAACATTCAAAAACTTTATTTCAACAATTGTGCAAAAGATTTCATAATAACATCGGAGTAAAATTATTTAAAATAGTGCGGAAGCGATTTGCAAATTACAACAGTATGGTCAACCATGTGTGTTGGGAAAAATATTGTAGATTTTGATGATGATGTATTTAGATTGTAATAGGGACTTTAGGTCACCCCCAATATTCAATGTAATTTTTCTTTTTAGAAATATTGTTAAAACCGAGTTCTTGAGATTTCCAATAAAGCTTGTGATATTTCACTGTGTGGTTTGATGTCAATCTTTGAAGACTTAATCAAATTCAGTGATATGGAAATTGGAATTCTTGATCGAATATGTCAGAGACAAGTGAGGAATTCTCAAAGCAGTTGATTACTTCTATAATCTGGAATACTCCACGATAACCGGATGTCTCGCTACAACCCGCTGAAGGCTTAGTCATCCAGATCGGAAGACTAGCGCGGATCTCTTTCTCACCTAGAAGTCTAAGAATGACTTTTCCAGAATTGTCAGCAAAGAACCGGATGTCTCAAGGAAGACCGGAACTCTCAGAAGCAGACTAGTGAGAACTCTCATAAAAGAACTCTCAGAAGCAGACTAGTGAGAATAGACTTAGAAAAATTATCTAAGTCTTGAATGAAGAAATTCTACCCGTTGGTAAGGAAAAATCAATCTCTTGATTTTCAACGGCTAGATTGAGGATATTTAAGCTGATTCAAGAACAAATGACTTGAAGACAAAGTCTGGACTTCTCAAATTGAAGAGCTCGCCTAGAATTCCTAAACAAACACAAGAAGACAAAATGAGTACTCCACTCATTAAAGAGCTACAGTCTAGAATTCTTGAACAACAGCTAAAGGACGGATTCTGTGGAAAAGGAATCCTTCTTCAAACAATTGGGTATGTCCAAACACCCATTCCAATGAAGAATCCTCAATCACAATCTTCGTTCAAATTGAAGCCAGCAAATGCAACGGATAGTCTATTCCCTTCAACGGATAGATCATCCAATCTAGCTATATATAGCTTCCATGGAAGACTGGAGAAGAACACACACCAAGACGTAGACCAATACGAACAGACATAACAACGAGAACAAAGCTATCTCATATACATTTAGCCAAAAAGCTTGATAAAGAGATATTTCTAAACTCCTTATCCAGAAGCAAACTTCTCCTCCTTCCAAATAGCTATAGTGTAAACACTTGAAGGTTTCCTTGCCTCAAGTACCACACCATGTTGAAGGATACAACTTTTAATCAAACTTCTTGATTAAAAAGGGGGTACATCAACTTTCCTACAAGTTGATCTTGCAAGTCCTATTGTTCGGATCTTGCAGTTGTTGAAGAAGTGTGACCTTCGAAGGAACAACAAAGCCAGCACGAGTGCAGTAGCAACATTGGCCTTGCGAAGATATACCGTGCAGAAATTCAAACAAGTGTAATTGTTGGTTCATTATTCAACAACCAACTACATAGTGGATTTTGAGGAGGTAGAAGGATTACCCCACCATCGAACCTCGTTAAAGTTTGCGTGTCTCTCTCTTTTATCTTTACACATACTTGCAATTATATTAACTTTGAAACTAACCCATCCATATTGATTACTGCTCCTATAACCCACCAACTTCCGCACACAATCTAAAGTTCACAAGGACTCTAGATTAACACTCATTTTCGCGTTTTCAAAAGAAACGAAAAAGTTTTAAATTTGTTAACAAAGTCTATTCACCGTACCCCTCCCCTCTAGACTTTGTATATCACCACTTTGGGAACACCAATTGGTATCAGAGCTAACTTCTCACTATCTACATTTAGATCAACAAGAAGCAATCATAATGGTGAACAATATGGATCACGGTTTGCCCAAGTTTTCTCTTCTAGGCTATGATGATTGGAAGATCATGATGGAAGCACACCTCTGCGCTCTACATGATTGCATGTGGATGGTGCTTGAAGATGGACCCTTGAAAATCCAAATGGATTATCCAGAAAGGAATCCAACCAACCCAGATGTAGTCCAGTACATCCCAAAGCCCAAGGAGAAATGCGATGATAGAGATTGCAAAAAGCACAACCTGGATAACGTCGCAAAAGCAGACATCTTCAAGACACTTGATCCCATTACCTTTTCCAAAATCAAGCATCTCAAGACTGCCATGGAGATATGGCAAGGTCTTGGGAAGCTGTGTGAGGGATCAGAGGACCTGAGAAAGCAGAAGATAGAGGTTTTGCTTGAAAAGTTCAAAAGCTTCAAAATGCTTCCCAGAGAATCTTTTGACATGCTAGATGAAAGATTCCACAAGATTCTAAATGATCTTGCATCACTTAACCACGTTCTTTCTCCCAAAGATAAGAACGTAAGGTTACTGAGGTCTCTTCCAGCTGAGTGGTACACCAAAGCCACAACCATGGAAGAAGGAAGAAATCTGGAGAACCACACTGTCCAAGGTCTCTTAGATGAACGTAACTCATAACCTATGAGCATGAGCTGAAGAAGAAGAAGGAAGAACTAGTCACTCCTTTTCCCACGGCGCTGATGACAAATCCTAGAGTCTTAGCAAGCGAAGGGACATGCCCAAGGAACGGTGACACTCCTTCCTCCAACCAGCCATCAAGCTCAAAGACGGAGAACTACGAAGAGGAATTTGCAATGATGGTCAAGCAATTCCGGAAGTTCAAAAAGTTCTTCAAGAATGCTGACTCAGTCAGAAGACCATCCAAGGGAAAGCTACAGGTAAGTAACTCCCCTCATGAATCTTATTTGTGTTATAACTGCAGGAAGCCTGGCCACTGGAAGTCAGCATGTCCGTACCCAAAAGTGGAGAAGTACGGAGAAGGAGAAAGGAACGAGAAGAAGAAGAAGGCAATGGTAGCAGCTGAAAGTGACGAGTCATCCAGTTCAAGCTCGGATGAAGAAGCTCTCGTCTGCATAGAGCGCAGAGCTGAGAAGTCCTACAATGAGGATCGGTGGACTATGTCAGAAGATGACACTCTCTGCCTAATGGCCAAGGATGATGCTGATCAAGAGGTAACTTCACAAACCTCCGCTTCATCTTCTTATGAAAGCATACCAACTTCTAAAAATCTTTTTGACAAGTTCAAACAGATGATGTAAGATTTTGAGGAAATAAATCTTAAACATTCATCTTTAACAGAAGAGAACAAGTTATTGAGTGAAGAGAATCTCAAGTTGACTGAAGGTCGGAAAAGTCAACTAGGTGAGATCACTCAACTCAAGGCTGAGAATGAATCTCTTTCTGAAAAGGTGAAATCCCTCAACAAGGAGCTAGGGATACTAAAGTCCAAAGAAGCTGTGGATAAGCTTCTTGAAACGACAAAACATAAGGGTCGTGAAGGACTTGGGTTTGACCCCTCCAATTCCAAAAGGAAAGGGAGAACAACATTCATTCCTCCCAAACCTACTGCTAAACCCAACAAGCATAAAGGTAAGGAGAAGGAGAAACCTACAGATGTTCCCAAAAAGGTAGTCCCTCCTAAAAACTATATATAGGAAGCTGGACACACCTCAAAGAGGAAACAATTTCAGAAGAAAACCTTCTAACCCCCACTATACACGAGGCTATACTCATTATGGGGTAGATAGAAGTTTTCCAAGAAACTCTGAATGGAGAACTATGCCTAGATATAGTCATCCTCCACCCCTGAAACTATTTGTTCCACCTAAGTATGCTTACAACCGTCACAGGTCACACTATGCACAACCTGGACAAAACCATAGGTCTTACCAACCTAGGTTTGCTAAGAGGAAACAGGAAATTGCACCACCTGCACGTAGGAAATTCTATGCCTACAACTATGACTATAATCCAACAAGTTTAGAGCTGCAAGGAAAATTCCCTGTAACTTCAAACTTGATGTATGGACACACACCATTAACTATTCCGGACCCAAACTGAATTGGGTACCAAAATCTTCCCCCTCCTAATGCAGGAAGCCACTAAGTACCCAGGTGTCTGGTACTTAGGCAGTGGCTGTTCAAGACACATGACGGGTGATGCGAGCCTTTTGAGCAATCTAATTCCCTATGATGGTCCAAGAGTTACTTTTGGAGGAAGAAATGATTTTGGCCTTACTAAAGGGCTAGGAAATCTGGTGTATAAGGGTTATGTGGAAGGTCTCAACTATAACCTTCTTAGCATAAGTTAGTTCTGTGTAAAGGTTACTCTCTGAAATTCTGCAAGGACATGGCATCCCTCAAGAACATCTCCACAAATGAAGTCATTCTCACTGGAAAAAGAATCAGAAACATCTATGAAGTAATGTGGGATGATGTCAAAGAAGCATGCCTAATCAGCAAAGGTGACACTAACCTTCTATGGCTTTGGCATAAAAGGTTGAGTCATCTCAACTTCAAAACCCTCAACAAGCTGTCCAAAGAAGGGTTAGTAGAAGGTCTTCCCAAAGCTGTGTACAAGATGGAAAGCATTTGTGATGCTTGTCAAAAAGGAAAGCAAGTCAAGTCTACTTTCAAGGCAAAACCGGCACACTCAACTACAAGGATACTAAGTCTCATTCACATGGACTTATTTGGACCTGTTACTCCAATAAGTCTGAGTGGAAAGAAATATGTCTTAGTAGTAGTTGATGACTACTCAAGATACACGTGGACAATCTTTCTCAACAGCAAGAAGGAAACACAAGGGAAGCTCACAAATTGCATGAAACTGATTCAGAATCAAGCAAGTCAGACCATCCAGAAGATCGGATCTGACAAAGGCACAAAATTCCTTAATGAAATCATCATTCATTACTGTGAAGAAAACAAAATTCTTCATCAGACATCTGCAGCAAGGACACCACAGCAGAATGGTGTAGCTGAAAGAAGGAACAAAACCTTGAAGGAAGCAGTAAGAACCATGCTAGCAGAAGCTTTCTTGCCAAAGAGGTACTGGGCTGAAGTTGTAAACACAGCTTGCTATACTCAAAATAGGAGTATGATTTATAAAAGGCACAACAAAACTCCCTATGAGCTATGGAGAAATTTCCATATTTTTGGGAGCATGTGCTTTGTGTTAAACAACGGGAAGAATCATCTGAACACTTTTGATGAGAAATCAGATGAAGCCATCTTCCTTGGATACTCTCTGGTGAGCAAGGCATTCAGAGTCTTCAACAAAAGAACCATGATCACTGAAGAGTCAATACATGTTATTTTTGATGAAAAACATGTGGTTGACAATCCATCAAAGCATGATCATGAGGTTTTGGATCTCTCAGACAAAGATGAAGAAGTCAGTGAAGGAGATAGAATGAAGCCTACAGAGTTCATTCCATTCGGAAGTCTACCTTTGAAGACATCACAGAGAAATCCAGATTCAGATAGTGCTGAGCCTACCGGAAATCATGGCCAGCCTTCAAATATCCCGGATCACTCACATGGAAACAATTCTGGAAATGGCGATCAAGTGCCAATCCATCCGGAAACACCAACAAACTCTGTTCTTCAAACAGAAGCTGAACTAGATCAACCAGTCAACCCTAATCAACACAATCTTTGTTGGTTAAGGGATCATCCTCCTCAACAAGTCATTGGAGATATTCAATCAGGCATTCGAACAAGGAGTGCTCAACAGAATCTAGAAGCCATGTGATGGGATTAACCCAATCAGATGGCGGACCAAGAACGGAATAAGAATACGGAAAATATAATCTCGAAATATATTCTTAATTGGGTCTGTAATCAATTGTTCTCTCCTTACAATGGCGGGTTCTTCCCCCTTTTATAGTACTTCTAGTTTCTAAGTTAAGGTTACACATAATGGGAAGGTTTTTGGAGATCATGGGGTTGTGATTCCCTCCCTTTCCGGTCTTGATCTCTTTCCATTCCCTCCACGACTTGGGGTGTGGGCCACGCGTCCTTTTCCCTTCTCGGACTGGATCGTCTCAATCCAGTCCATGATTGGGCCGTCCGCCTCGTTATCCACATGCCCCCTGGTGGGCCCGATCCGTTACACGCATCTGGACTCACTTACCTTGCACGATTGTGGGCCTTTATCGGGCCTAGAGTCGGGTCCATCACACCCAATATCCATCACAAGCCCCCTAGTTTTCTGGCGACGTGTCGCTAGAAAACTAATGATGAGCTCCCTTCGGATTTCGTGTCGGATTAGAAACGTCGCACTCGAGTGCCTTGGGTCTCTCCTTAAAACGCATATAACCCCTTCTGGTCTCATCTTCTTCCTTTTTCATTGCCGAATCTTGACCCGACCCAAATTCCGACTGCATATGCCCCCAAATTCTCGCTTCTCTCTCCGAAATGGCCCCCCTCCACTGACCTTGCAACTTGGGTCCATGAATCCTCTATCATTAAAGAGGATGAACTTCAAGAAATGGCAGAATTCCTGGGCAAAGGCTTCCGGATTCACCATCCTGATGGTGTCGCGGGGATCAGTCTAACTTATAATCCGGACCCCCGGAAATACATGGTCATGCATTATCATTCGGTGGGGAATGGGTTCAGGTTTCCCTCCATGGTTTGGTCCGCAACATCTGCCAGACCTTCGAGTTCCCCCCCTGACTGCGAACGCGCACAAATATGTCGCATCCTACATCTTGCGGTACTGTGCCCTAGATAGGAACCCAAGTCTGGACGGATTTCTCGCCCTTTTCAGCATCGGTGGAGTTTTCCCTTTCTTCAGTGTGTTTCCTCACCCCAAGTTCCCAGTTTTTGAGAAGGTTGAGGCCAAATTTGACAGATGGGCCCATCGCTACTTCATCATTGAGTTCCCGGTCCATAGCCCTATAGATCTTCCAGGACTGTTATGCCGTGGTTCACTCCCCCGGTGTTGGGAAAAATATTATAGATTTTGATGATGATGTATTTATAGATTTTGAAGATTTTCATATTTAGAGAAAAGCCTAGTGAGAAGGAAAGTAATTCAAAGTTTATGGTGCAATTCTCGGCAGTAGAGAAAGTTTATGGTGTAATTCTTGTATTTTTCAGGATTATACCATACACTTTCTCTGGAACAACACTCTCTCTATTTATTTTCTTTTTATTTTTACCTTGATCTCTTTCCCCTCCCCTTTCCTTTCTTTACTTTTTCTAAATTTTTTTTTTGAGCAGTCCCCCTAATTTTCTTACAAGTTTTTTTTGGTGGTGTCTCTGCTCCCGTCTCCCAAGCATTTTCTTTAAAATTTTTTATTCTTTTTCAAAATCTCTTTTAAAATTTTTTTTTATTTTTGCCTTTATCTTTAAAAAAAAACCTTATTTTTTTTCTTCACAATCAATTCTTTTTTTTCAAAACCTCTCTTTCTTGTCATTTTTTTTTCTTCTTTCATTTTTTTTTGAGAGATGTGTTGCTTCCCAGATCTTAGTTATCCACTTTGGATAATAAAGATCTATCAAACGCAACGCCAACCGCTCCGCCAAGCAGAATCTGCTGAAGCTGAAAACGGTCAATGGTGGAAGATATCACAAAATCTCAAGACAAGACTTGGTTTAGGAATTATTGTAATTTGAATTGTATCTGTTTAAGATTTTTTGTTAATAAGCTGTATATTATGAGAAACTAAAAGAAAGTTATAAAATTAGTTCTCAGTACAGCGACCGGAACTCTTAAACACTTGTTTGTCATCATCAAAAAGGGGGAAATTGTTGGGAAAAATATTATAGATTTTGATGTGATGTATTTAGAATGTAATAGGGACTTTAGGTCTCCCCCATTATTCAATGTAATTTTTCTTTTTAGAAATATTGTCAAAACCGAGCTCTTGAGATTTCCAATAAAAGCTGTGATATTTCTTTAAGCGTTTTGATGCCTGAAGACTTAATCAAATTTAGTGATATGGAAATTGGATATCTAGTTCGGAAATGTCAGAGACAAGTAAGGATTTCTCAATCAAGATGAAAATCCTCAGATCCGGAAGACTACATAAGAACCGGATGTCTCGCTACAACCCGCTGAAGGCTAAGTCATTCAAATCGGAAGACTAGCGCGGATCTCTTTCTCACCCGGAAGTCTGAAAATGACTCATCCGGATTTGTCAGCTAAGAATCGGAAGACTCACTGAAGACCAGAATTCTCAGAAAGCGGACAAGTGAGAAAAGACTTAGAAAAATTATCTAAGTCTTGAATGAAGAAATTCTACCCATTGGTAAGGAAAAATCAATGTCTTGATTTTCAACGGCTAGATTGAAGATAATTATGCTGATTCAAGAACAAATGACTCGAAGACAAAGTCTGGCCCTCTAAATTGAAGAGCCTGTCCAGAATTCCTAAACAAGCACTAGAAGACAAACAGAGTAAAGTGCTACAGTTCAGAATTCTTGAACAACAGCTAAAAGACGGATTCTATGGAAATTGGAATCTCTTCTCAACAATTGAGTACGTCCAAACACCTACTTCAACAAAGAATCTTCAAATCACAATCTTCATTCAAAAATTGAAGCCAGCAAATGCAACGGATAGTCTATTATGATTCAACGGATAGATTATCCAATCCAGCTATAAATAGCATCCTTGGAAGACTGGAGGAAGTACGATTGCATGAATGAATTTTTGAACGAAGCAATCTCAACAGAAAAGCTATCCCATTCACAGTTTGCCCAAAAAGCTTGATAAAGAGAGATTTTCTAAGCTCCTTATCCAGAAGCAAACCTCCTCTCCTTCCAAAGAGCTATAGTGTAAACACTTGAAGGTTTCCTTGCCTCAAGTACCACACCACGTTGAAGGATACAACTTTTTGATCAAACTTCTTGATTAAAAAGGGGGTTGGTCAACTTTCTTACAAGTTGATCTTGCAAGTCCTATTGTTCGGATCTTGCAGTTGTTGAAGAAGCGTGACCTTCGAAGGAACAACAAAGTCAGCACGAGTGCAGTAGAAACATTGGTCTTGCGAAGATATACCGTGCAGAAATTCACACAAGTGTAATTGTTGGTTCATTATTCAACAACCAACTACATAGTGGATTTTGAGGACGTAGAAGGATTACCCCACCTTCGAACCTCGTTAAAGTTTGCGTGTCTCTCTCTTTTATCTTTACTCTTACTTGCATTTACATTAACTGTGAAAACTAACCCATCCATATTGATTACTGCTCACTCTACCCACCAAATTCCGCACACAATCTAAAGCTCACAAGAACTCTAGATTAACACTTATTTTCACGTTTTCAAAAGAAACGAAAAAGATTTTAAATCTGTAACAAAGTCTATTCACCCCCCCTCTAGACTTTGTATCTCACCACTTTGGGACCACCACCCGGACTCCGTTCCCAGCTGCACCCGAAGCGGAGGGAGTGTACAACGCCCTGAGAGAGGAGGGGGGGACTGATTTCACATCATTCCCTTCAGGACCCCAAATTGTACAAGAAGGCAGATTTCTACTATCCTCTGGGCCCCGACCCTATCCCGTTTGAAGGGACATTCTCCCCCGAGAGGTCAAAGGCTTCTCCCTCTGTAGAATCGCATCCAGTTAAAGATCCCTCTGGGATCCAGGCTCAATGTGGCGATACTGCCTTGGTAATCTGCACACCCTCTGCCGCCCTGGATGTTGTTCCCATTTCTTCCATTCCTAGGCTAAGGAAGCCCACGCCGTCCCAAAAACGGCCTTGGGAAGGGGTAACTGATGACGACTTCCTTCCCAAGAAGAGTAAGGGTGATGGTACCCCTGCTTCACCCAGCCCCCTGACTGCTTCTTCTGGCACTCAAACCACCGCTACCGCTGTCGCATCTGGAGAGCTGGAGTTACCCCACCCACACAGCTTGGACCATGAGGCGGATAAATCTCCAGACCAAGCGTCACTCCAAAGACCAGCAGGGCGACCTTAGCCTGTGGTGGAAAACGCCTCCCCGTCAACATCTGCCGCTTCTCCAGGGATGGAGAAAGAGGTTGGGGGACAGAAGAAACCGGAGGAGCAGCGTTCCGCTGCAGCGCCCTCGACCTTCAATCTCCCCATCCGGTGCAGATTCACACCGGAAACTTATCCTGTCTTACGGGAGGGTTGGATAGATTTTTCTCGTTGTCTGAACTCCCTTAAGGCCTCCCACTCCACCATTCAGGTCAATCTGGAAAAGATGAGGGGATTGATGCAGGATCCCATAATTCCACAGGAACGCCCTGACTTGCTTGCCCTTGATGTCTTACACTCCATGGAGCAGATACTTTTTTCTTTCGAAAGTCTCCTTTCTTCTCTTAAATTATCCCTTTCTTGACTTTCCTCCCACCCTTCCAGGCCCAACAATCACTCCTCACTCTGTCTGAGGAGTACCTGGGTGGAGCATGGGGTAATTATCGGGCCATGGTGGTCCTAAAGGACAATGAGTTGGCCGCTAGAGCTCTACAACAGAAGGTTGGTTCCCTCGAGCAACAAGTCCAAGCCCTACGGTAGGAGAATGCTAGGCTCAAAGCAGGTGCCTCAGCGGAACTGCTGGCCGAAAGGTCCAGGGTCAAGTCTCTGCAAGAGCAAATTGCCACCTACCAAGGAAGTACCCAGGACCTGGAGGCTAGATCTGTGCAAACAAGGGTCGGCCCGTCCGGCCCGCCCAGCCCGCCCTTTGAAATGGGCGGATATGAACAATCTTTAATACCCACATGGGCGGGCCGGCCCAAGCCTGAATTGTATTTGGGCGGATCTGGAAGTTACTTTTAGCCCATCCGGGCCAACAGGCCCACCCATATTCATTATATACATTTACTTTATTATTAATTATCTAGATAATATAAATTTTAAAATTTTCTTTAATTTATGTATAATAGTTTATATCACTCACCCCTCTTAAACAAAAATCAATAGTCTTTTAATGAATCTGTATGATGAGTTTATTAATTATGTAACAATATTTCTATTACGTTTTCTATGTAAATGTGGCGAGTGGTAATTTTATTTTAAACATTTGAAAATGAGTTCAATATTTTCTTTTTGATTGTTTTGTGTAAAAAAGATTTTCTTGATGTTTTATCCGGGCCGAGCGGCCCGGTGGGCAGTTCGGCCCGCTAAAATGGGCGGGTATGGGTAAAGAGTTTAGCCCATCAAATCCGGGCCAGGCCAAGCCCGCCCATGCAAATGGGCTAATAATTTGTATCAAGCCCGGCCCAGATCCGGCCCGGATCCTTATTCGCACAGGTCTACTGGAGGCACAGTTTGACAAACTCCGGGAGCAAATCTCCTGTCTTGAGTCGAAAGTCTCTGCTCTGGAAGGCAAAGAGGGGAGCCTAAAAGCCGAACTGGTTGAAAGGGAATCCCAGATCTTCGAGTTGGAGAATTCACTTCATGGGGCCAAGCAAGAGGGAGCCCACTTTAGTGAGCTCATGTTGAAACACATGGGGTTGAAACGGGATGCCCTCCAGAAGCTGGAGAATGAGAGAAAGATTGTCAAAGAGCTCCGGTTGAAGGTGGGAGAACTGGAGAAGACTGGTGCTTCCCATCAAGAAGAGGTGGCTGCCCTGACCGCCCGTGCCGAGGCCCTCTACGAAGAGGGGAAATTTGACATGCAGCTCTGCATTTACGAGGCGATCCGGAGTGGTCTCCCGGCTCACCGGTCCTTAGATGATTTCATCACATACTACGGCTTGCCTCTTCCCCTTCCTCCCCCAGACTCTCGTGCCAATCTGGGGTCTTGATTTTCTTCCTCCCCAACAGTCATTGTATTTTTACTTTGTAACAATTCAATTGCATCAACTTGGTAATGCTTGTAGCATTTTGTCCTTTGTCAATATCCCGCTTGTACTTACATCCCAGTAGACTCCGTTCTTTGGGCTAACTGTTCTCCTTTTGGGATTTTTATCTTGCTTTGGGACTTAGCAAAATTTTTACCTGCTTTAAGACTTGGGCTTAACCCACATCGGTATTTGCTCAAATTTGCTTACTCTGACGCGCTAAGTGACTGGCCCACCTTAATTACGCCGGGCCCAATTCACTTAAGCCCATGATGAATGGCGCAACCCTAGCTTTCCTCGGGAATCCGCAACTGTTTCCCAATCGGATAAGCGCTTTGACTCCGCGTCCTTTGCACTCCTTCCTAGCATCATTCGCCTATTTAAGGAACTAGGCAGAACACTTTCATTATCACAACCACTTCTCAACATGGCTAATAATGCCAACAGAGTTGTCTTTATTGATCTGACTATCTCTAATTCTTCTTCTGATTCCTCCTCCTTGGCACTTCCCTCACTTGGAGCCCCAACACCTGAATTCCCTTCTGGACCTTCCTCCGCTTCCGAACAATCGGTGACTTCTCCCCTGCCCGGGGGGAGAACCATCCTCATCTCCCCCAGCAAATATCAGGGGGTACTCTCCTGGATTCCGGCGTGCTCCCTGACGGTCTCAGGACGGAAGCTTCCTCTGGCCGTCCTGGTACATCCCGTTCCCAGAAGAGACGCAATCCCTATTCAGAAGCTACCCGGTTGGTCTCCGGTGCAAGGCCTTCCTCCCAAGGTTCTCCCTCTCCTCAGCAGTCATATGGACAGAGCCCTGAGGAGTGGGGGGATTATGACATGGGGGGAAATAGGCGTCCATCTACGTGGAGGGAAAAGGACGGAACCTTCCGGGATCCGCCTCCCCCTTCGGCGTAGGCGGAATGAAGCCGTAAATCCTCCTTTCATGCCCCATCGTTCTCCTTGTCCACCTTCATGGGAGTGACTGGAGGGTGTCCACGGGGGATGGTTTTCAATCCCACCTGTTGGTACCCTTTCGTTTTCTTTTTCTTTTGAAGGATGCATCTGGAGGACAATGGGCTCTCTCCGCACCTCCCCCTTTCGGCATCCCTTTTCTGGTCCAGGTGACAGTAGTAGTTTTTCGAGTAGTAAACCTTCCCAACAAAGGGTTAGTTTTCTCTCCGAGTGTCGTATCTCTCGAGAAGTGGACGAAGGGAATTAGTTTAATTACTCTAATTAGGCGAAGATTAGGATTGGTTTATGAAAGTCTTCTCGAAACGAATAAAAAGGGAGCAGAGTAAAAATAATAAATCAAGTCTACATAGTATAAGTGTAGATCTGGACCTAGGGTCAGGACATCATCTGGATCTATTTTATCATATTAAATTAACAATTGGAATAATAATATTTCTATTACTACTCATCCATTTCTAGATTTGTACTTAATCTGTTGCACTTGAATATCATAGCCATTTTGGCATACAATATCTTCTCAATAAATAGCTAATTAAATCTTTCTAGAATAATTAACTAAATAAGGCAAGAACAATAGATTAACCATTCCAACATTAATTTAACATCAAAAAATAAACAACCAAACTAGTCCGGACCCAGAGATCCAGACCCCAACTCATACTATGCAAAAATAAATTAAAATAGCATTTTATTAAATAAAGAAAACTTACAACCTCCGTAAAAGCGGAACAGAACAGATCTGGAGTCAAAACCTCCGAAAATACTTCAAACTAGCTACTAAAACTAATATACAAGCTAAAATGGAGACGGGATGTGTAAATCCCGAAGTTGGGATGGAATGGGATGATAAAAATGAGAGAGATCGCGCTGTATTTATAGGAACGGAGCCAAGGCGTCCAAGTCAAAGCGTCCAAGTCCAAGCGTCCAGATCTAGATGCCTGAGCTGTCCCGGCCAACCAGATTTTGCCACGTGTCATTCTTAGGCTGCAATTAAGCCAAAGCGTCCAACTCCCAAGCACCCAACTTGGCCAAGCGTCCAAGTTGGACGCCTTAGGCCCTTCTCTTGTTGGACTTCGCGGCTGGTTCGTGATTTTGGCCCAATTTCACTCCGTTTTGGCCCCGAACAATGTTTTTGACCTCCCGGAAGCTCGTTCAAGCCCGAATCTTGATCCCTTGATGAGTTATTCCCTTTTTCTCAAGTATTTGAACATAAAATGGATGATTTATGATAATTTCATGTGGAATCCCATTTTATGACTCTTAGAACGAAAATGAGAGTTTTATTCATTGAAATCACATTTTATAAGATGATTAAATACTATTTACGTGCAATAACGTTTAGAATATGATGTAAGTGATAAGAACGAAACGGACTTATCAAATTCCTCACACTTAAACGTTGCTTGCCCCCAAGCAACAAATTGAATAATTACAAGTATAAAGGCAAATTAATAATTGCAGAGGAAAGGTTTAAGCTACATATTATGAAGGAAAGAAGAAATAAGATAATCATCAACCTTTTTTGTTAAGAAGAAATGAACCTTTAGATTCTCACCCATATTGTTGGAAATGTAAAAGAATTTTGGCAAACCAATATTTTTACACCAACCTAAACAACCATAATTTTCCAAACTTTCTTTGGGATAACTACATTTGTAAGAGTACTTTAAAGATCAAATAATTTTTTTAATGACTAAATTGGAAAACATGTTCTTGCAAAAGTATTTGTCAAAGTGTAAGGGTTTAATTTTCTTTGGCATAACTTTGTCATGTTGACACGAGAAAAATTATAACCTCATCCCGTGACATGGAACCACGAGCTTTTTGGATATTCACTCTAGAAAGTCTCATCACACGACATAGAACCGCATGCTTTTTTACTCTAACACTCAAAAGGCCTCATCACGCAATATAGAACCACGTGCTTTTCGGCATACTCACCACGCCTCATCAGTTAACCTAGAACCAACTGCTTTTTGGCTAAAACAAGAATCTCGGTCTCACCAAAGTATGCTTTGAAACATCACCCCTTATACTATGAAAATAACTCTTTTTAAGAAACAACAAATACTCATAAGAGCATCAGCAAAAAGATTTTCAATAAAGCACTTAAAAATTAATTGATCTAAAAAAAACTCTTAATAAATTGTGAATTTATCCCAAACCATTTTAGAAAACATTCCCAAAAGGTTAAAGTAAAAATAAAAGTTTGACAAAGAGTTAAAAATTTCCAATTTTTACGGGTGATAACCAAAGATTAATTAATCAAACAATTAAAATTGATGACTATTTTATAAAATCTTTTCCTAACAATACATAGACAAAACAATTCCTAAAAAGATCATTTCAACCACGAACTCTTACCTCCTCACACTTAAACGGAACCATGCCCTTGTGGCTAAAAGTATTTTGGAATTGGAGTTAATGGTTGAAATGCTCACATGCAATTACTAAGTTATCTCAATACTTGCAAGATTCAACGATGAAGATTGAAATAATAGATAACCATAACATGTAAATATGAAATAATTCATAAAATATTCTCAAAAGGGTTTTACGAGTCATGAAAAGAATAGAATTCCAAAATAAGATCATATAAATATCCAAAAATAATGTTCTGAATTAGGGAAATTAGGGATCTCACTATCCCTGACGTTGGCCTTGCTTAGGACCTGCCTCATGCTTCGTTTTCTTTGCTCCTTGTTCCCGGATCTAGTCGAGTATTTCCTCCACCTGCCACTGCTGCGTGAGAAGGAGTGTCTCCATGCTCCTCAAACGAGAATCCACAGAATCCTGGAATGCAAACATAGCCTACGAAAGCTCGCGAAGAGTCATAGGAATTGTATGCTGTCGTCTCGGACGGGCCTCCTTGTCTTCCTTATTGTAGGCAATCTGGGCCAAATACCCTGTCGGTGGTCGGAACATGCTTGCAGCTTCTGGGAGAACATCGGGAACTGACATACGCAATCCACGGGCCAGGAGCGTAACCATTGGCCCACACAAAACAAACTGGTGTTTGCAAGTAGACTGAGCAAACAAGAATCGAGCCACAAAGGTTGCTAAAATGACTGGTACACGTGCTTCCAGACTCCAAAAGAACAACATATCGGACTCAAACACCACGTCAGGTTCTTGAGAGCGGCCGAAATAGTTGTGAGCCAATGCGTGTTGCAAAATCCTCCAAGACGGTCGTGCCCAATTTCTAGCTAAGCTTACTCCACTGTGAAATCAACCATGCCCGTGAGCTTGCCAGAACTTCTTAACATCGAATTCTGGATCTAACTGGTCGAGCAGATCGGCGAAAGCCAGGCTCCTTGTTTCATCGAGTGTGTAAAGACCAATCAACCACCCCAAGTCCGCCACAGTTAGGTCAGCAGTCAACCCATCAGAGTGAATGTGACCTTTGTGGTGGAGGTGACTTCGGTTGCCGATTTTGCCTCTTCTCCGTCATTAAAGAAGCGGAGGGAGCAAAAAAACTCGATGGTGGCTTCCAAGCTGGCTGGTGCGTGCAAGAACAGCAGGATTCTCCATTTCGGGTCGTACAGCAACTCATCAATGTCCTGCCAGTGCCCTAGTTCATCCAGATAGGCAGGGTCTAGCACCATGGGAGGCTGGAGCATCTTCGTGTTTCCCCAAGTGAGAAACTTCTTCTTTGCTTCCTCTGAGTGCAAGGGGAGCTCTTCCAGGTTCTGTAATGTGCGGCGGTTTCCATGCGGAATCATCCAAGCAACATCCATCTGTAGAATAGAAAAACAAACAACGAGTAAAACCTTGCCCCCCAACTGGTGCGGCAAGTAAAAATAAAATAAATTATTTAAATATTTTAGTTAATTGAATGACGGGTTGCCTCCCGTTAAGCGCTTCTTTAACGTCCGTAGCTTGACGCTCACCCACTTTTTCTGCGACTTTCCGATCCGTGAGTCATAAAGTTTGGCCCTTCTGACTCTCATCTGATACCACCTTGTTTGAATTTTTGCTCGGTCAAGGTCCAGGATCCTTGACTCATCCTTGCGGCTTGGTGGCAACAGTGTATATGCAGGAGACTTTGTATAAGTGGGTGGGGCGGAAGTCTCCTCAGTTGATCCACATCATTAGCCTTGATTGCGAAATTGATGCCTTCCTTATCTTCAATTGGCTGACTATCCATTTGTGGCTTGATGATTACGACCATGCTTTCCCCCATGGATGAGTCTTCAGTGTCACTTACCAGAAGTTCATCCCAACTCTTTTGGCTCCAACTATCCTTCGGGCAGACAAAGTCACACCCGCCAAGTAGGGAGTCAAAGAAAGTTTGGTCTAAGTCTTCTGATGAAGCATGATTATCTATAGACGTTATTGGTTCCTCTGTGCTAGCTATTTCTTCGTCTATAGATTCCTCCTCAGACTCTTGAACATTAAAATCTTGGGGGTAGGTAGTGGGCTCTATCTCCTCCAGAACAGGTTCCTCTGGAGGTGTGTCTTCAACGCAATTAAGGAGATGGTCGTTTGTTGCCATAGGCAAAACTTCCTCCTCCTTTTGTTCTTGAATAAGCATAGATGGTTCTGAGTCAGGTCCCTCAGTTGGTTCCACCTCATGTACGACTATGCTGGTTGAGACTTGCCTAGGAGGATAGTTAGGTGATATCACCACAGTAGCCCTAGCGAGAGTTGTTATGCTCTCGGGTTTCTGTGAAGATATTGAACTGGGAGAATCTTCTAGAACTGGAACCTCATGATTGAATGGTTCAGGGTTGGTCATAAGTTCTAGAGTCTCTTTTTGAACATTAGCCTCCCTCAATTGATCTTGAGATTGGAGGGAGCGTTTAAGTTCAACAGCCTTACAGAGATCATTGACTAATTTATCAGCTTTAGCCTCAGCTACTAGTCTCTCTCTTTGGAAGTCATCCAGCATTTTCTGCATCAATTCTGATCCTTCGCATAATCTCCTTTCAAACTCCTTTTCCTTCCGGACTGATTCGAGAAGTTTTGCTCTTTCTCGAATTGCCACCTTGATTGCTTCAATTTGTTCTTCAGCAAACAGGGTATAGTCACGAGAGTAGGGTGGTTCGTACCAGAAGCCTTCAGCGAATAAAACTTCATCCAGATAGAAGATTTTCTGTTCTAATCTTATTATTTCTTCGACGAGTGGATCAGATTGATCGTCGCACATAGCCCCAAATTGGTCATAGTCATCTTGGTCACCATGAGGTTTATAATAGTTATCCCCATCAGAATCTTGGTATGGAGGATATCCAAAGTTTCTAGACGGGGTATCATATGGTGGTTCCTCATGGTAGGGATAGTAGTTAGACCCATTGTTGACTTGGTAGTCATCATCATTTGGGTTCTGATGTGGGTGGTAAGGTGGATGGGTTTGAAAAGGAGGGCGGTTGGGGGATTGGTAGAAAGAAGGCGGACCGTAATAACCACTGGAGTTATCCATAATAATTATTACGGGTGGTTGGTGAAAAAGAAGTGAGAAGATCGTTCTAACCAATCTTCACCCAAGCTAATGAGAAGAAATTAAACTAATGCCGTGCCACTCCCCGGCAACGGCGCCATTTGACAGTAGTAGTTTTTCAGGTAGTAAACCTTCCCAACAAAGGGTTAGTTTTCTCTCCGAGTGTCGTATCTCTCGAGGAGTGGATGAAGGGAATTAGTTTAATTACTCTAATTAGGCAAAGATTAGGATTGGTTTATGAAAGTCTTCTCGAAACGAATAAAAAGGGAGCAGAGTAAAAATAATAAATCAAGTCTACATAGTATAAGTGTAGATCTGGACCTAGGGTCAGGACATCATCTGGATCTATTTTATCATATTAAATTAACAATTGGAATAATGATATTTCTATTACTACTCATCCATTTCTAGATTTATACTTAATCTGTTGCACTTGAATATCATAGCCATTTTGGCATACAAAATCTTCTCAATAAATAGCTAATTAAATCTTTCGAGAATAATTGACTAAATAAGGCAAGAACAATAGATTAACCATTCCAACATTAATTTAACATCAAAAAATAAACAACCAAACTAGTCCGGACCCAGAGATCCGGATCCTAACTCATACTATGCAAACATAAATTAAAATAGCATTTTATTAAATAAAGAAAACTTACAACCTCCGTAAAAGCGGAACAGAACAGATATGGAGTCAAAACCTCCGAAAATACTTCAAACTAGCTACTAAAACTAATATACAAGCTAAAATGGAGACGGGATGTGTAAATCCCGAAATTGGGATGGAATGGGATGATAAAAATGAGAGAGATCGCGCTGTATTTATAGGAACGGAGCCAAGGCGTCCAAGTCAAAGCGTCCAAGTCCAAGCGTCCAGATCTGGACGCCTAAGCTGTCCCGGCCAACCAGATTTTGCCACGTGTCATTTTTGGGCTGCAATTAAGCCAAAGCGTCCAACTCCCAAGCGTCCAACTTGGCCAAGCGTCTAAGTTGGACGCCTTAGGCCCTTCTCTTGTTGGACTTCACGGCTGGTTTGTGATTTTGGCCCAATTTCGCTCTGTTTTGGCCCCGAACACTGTTTTTGACCTCGCGGAAGCTCGTTCAAGCCCGAATCTTGATCCCTTGATGAGTTATTCCCTTTTTCTCAAGTATTTGAACATAAAAGGGATGATTTATGATAATTTCATGTGGAATCCCATTTTATGACTCTAAGAACGAAAATGAGAGTTTTATTCATTGAAATCACATTTTATAAGATGATTAAATACTATTTACGTGCAATAACGTTTAGAATATGATGTAAATGATAAGAACGAAACAGACTTATCACCAGGCGGGGTAGCAAGGGACAGCGGATTCATTCCGCTTGCCGCACTATTCCCTACGGATCATTGAAGTGCCGTTTGGACTAGCCTTCATATTTTTTTAGTAGTAGGGTAGAAGTAGATCAGGGACAAAGTTCATTGTTGTAACCCAAAAGAATGTAATTTTCTATTTGAGTTATCTAATGAAAAACTCTGTCTCCCGTCTTTTAGCGTTTTCATCGTTAGATCAGGGATAAGGTTCATTGTTGTAACCCAAAAGAATGTAATTGATAACTTGGGTTTGATTTGGTACTTTTTATTCAATTTTAGCCATTTTTAATATTTTTGGAGTTTAATTTTTAGTTGTTTAGCTTAGTTTTATTTTAATTTCTATTTTTATAATCTTTTAATTTTCTTTCAAAAATAGTAGCTTTTTAATCATTTTTTACATTCTTTTATTTTTATTTTATTTTTCCTAACCCAAGTTATCAGATTTCTTATTTTTTGGAGAAAAATGTAACAAAAAGGCAAAAGTGCAGTTCAAGTTTGGAAAGAAGAGAAAGATTTTGGGCCGCAACCCAAACCCACCACCAAAAGAAATCAGCCCACTTTCATCCATTTTATTTTGTCTCCAGCAACGAAAGAAAAAAAGAGATAAGCCTACTCCTACATTGCGCTGGAGAACGACAACGACGAAGATAAAGCCCAAGGCTGAGGACCAAATCTCTAACGTCTCCTCCAACGTTCTTCCGTTCGATTCGCAACAATCAATTCTCAACGGGAAGAAATTAAAGGCTCCTTGCTCCTACTATTCTATAAATTGAAGATCAATTCCAGCAATTGAGGGGGGAAATATCACGCAGAGAGCCGCGGCTCTAGGCCGTGGCAACTGAAATTGAGCCGCGCACCAGAGGAGGAAGCAGACGGCGGCGGACCACTGCTCGCCGGCGGACGTTGATGGTGGGCAGCAACCTTTTTTCAAGCTCCAATCCTTTAATTTCTTCATCTTCTTCAGCAAAGTGGTAACCCTAGCTTGTTTCTCCAATTTTGTTCTCCAATTCTTTGTAAAGTGTTGTTTTTATTTTAATTTTTACATTTTTGTTTATTTGTTTAATTTCATAAATTCCAAAATGGTTGGTGTTCTTTTATGGGTATTTTCTTTAATGTTTATATATATTCCCTTATGAATGAGAATTGATTCTTTCTTATTTACTTCAATTATTGCACAAGTTGTTGTTAAATTGATTGAATTGTTTCAAACTCATAAGTAGGTTGGTATGTGGAATTCAGTTTTTGTTGAAGCTATTTTAGCTCCATAAAATAGTTAAATAAACTCCGAATTCATACGTGTTTCCTTGTTGTGCTTGTGTTCGTTGATTTTAAGGAATTTGGACTTCTTAGCCCCATAAGTTGATTCATTTTCCTTAGAATTCGTTATAAAGTGATTTTGTTATGTTGTGTTTGTTTTTCATTTTCTTTAAATTGAGATTGTTTAAGTGCAATAAACAATTCTTGATCTATTGAAAATACGTTGTGTTCTTCTATGTGAAAAGAAAAAAATGTCATTGGTTTGAGAAGTTCATGGAAATCTGTGAAATGTGCTCATCATTAGGAGAAAAGGTTTATTAAAATGCATAAGGTATTGGCGGTTTGTGAATATATATTATGCATGAGAGTTAGAATGAAAAAAAATTCGCTCTTTTATAAACTTTTTCTATAGTGGAAGTATGTTTTCATGCTTGATTGGTGAGTTGGGGTTTTAAGGTATATTTCAAAATGGGCCTTTGAATTGCATGACTCCGGGCCGTGTGGAGAGTTGACAATCCTCCATATCGTGGTTAAGGAAATGAATCGACTCGGTCTTTGATTGTTTTTCCTATTCTTAAGTGCGTAAGTTACGTAATATATTGTCTACGTGCCTATTATACGTGTAATGTTCAACTCGCGTTTGTTCTCTTTTCATTTTGTTTTGGGTTCTTGGCGGTGTTTCTTGGGTTACCTTAGTTGGAGAAGTTGATTATCTTTTGAGCTTGTTTTTCCCCCATTTTATCAAAAAACCAAAAAAAATAAGAAAGTACATAAAAACCAAAAATATTTACTTTTCATTCAACCCCCCCCCCCCTTTTGTTTATATTTATATAAGTTTTTTAATAAGTTATATTATAAGTTCTTTGTTTATATAAGTTATATTTATAAGTTTTTATATTTATTTAGTTATAAGTTTTATTATGTGTGTAGTAGTTAATTTTATTTTTTTAGTGACAATGTGTTTGCATGCTAAATTGGTTTTAAAAAGTACAAACTTTCTCCGTGGGATCGACCCTTACTTGCCCTAGCTATAGTTTTTATTTGATTATATTTTGGGGGTTAGTTAAGGATATTTTATAAATTTTTAATTTGTTTTGGACCACACGACAAGTCCCCAACAGTAATTCTCTTTATGAGTTATCTAATGAAAACATTTATCTCCTTTCAGTTATTATAACCATACTTTGTGTGCCATCGTCTGCATGAAGTAGAAGTCTATGTCTGTTTAACTCTTACCATTCAAGGACGACGTTCTTTCCCAGAGTACAGATGGGCCCACCTGGGCTGGCCCATGCACTTAAGTGGCGAAGCCCTAGTCAAACCTCGGGAACCCAAAACCGCTTCATCCGCCAATCACCAAGTCTTTCGCACCTTTTAACCATATTCGTTGCTTCCCAACGATCCCTCCCCCTTTACTATAAATGGGGAAAGATGGTTTTTTGCTGGCTCATTCTTTTCGGATCTCTTCAGCATGACACACAAAGCCCAGGGTAAGGTTTTCATTGACCTAATCCTTTCTGGAACCTCTTCATCTTCAGATGACGATCTTCCTGCCTCTCCTGCTCAGTCCAATGAAATGGCTGGGCTGAGTCCCGGCGAATTCTCAAGACTCTATCCACCACCCTGTCTCCCTGCACCTTCACCTCCTAGTCCACCCAGGCTCCTGTCCGGGAGGATAGACTGGGACTCCATGACCCTACAAGACTTCGCCTTGTACCAGAGGATGCGCAGGGCTAAACTTGGGCGTTCTTTCTAAAGCACAGAGGCTTCGCGTGAAAGCCGGACAGCTTCTCCAAACTTGCCAAGGTCTCCCAGTGACGGTTCACCATCTGCACCACGTGCACCCCGACCTGGGACGTGGGAAGACTATGACATGGGCGAGGCTGACGATTCCGCCGCGTATCCTCCGTCAGAGAGAAGGAGCCCGTGGAGAGGGCCCCCTCCTTCTTCTAGCTGACTGCATGGATGCAATTGGCCCTCCTTCTGCGTCTAGCCCCCTGCAGATCAGTTTTTTCTTTTCTTGTTTATCTCAAGAGACATTCTCTTGTTTGGTTCGGGAGTTACCCCGCGTCCTGTGCCAAGGAATGTCCTTTAACTTCAGATTAGGAATAATCGTTGTAATTCAAAGATATAACCCTCGAATTAGCAATCGATGAACTTCCTTATTTCCTTGTTTCTTTCATCTCATTGGGAACCATTATTGTGAACCAAAGATGGAGCCTTTGACCCATAAATATAGCTCCTTGTGTTTATTTCTTTGCACATCATCAAATGCAAGTACAAATGCTTTTACCTTGTATAAAATCTCATCTCCCGGGGTTTGGATGGGTCGTGGGAGCTTACCTCATCTGCCCCTGACCTCTGTTCCTCCGGGTTAAGGCGTAATCTTATCTACCTTGGATCAATTGAGCGCCAACCCTCGAAGTTTGTTTGCTCGGTTGATCCGTGCTGGTGGAATACTAAGCTCCAGCCCTCGAAGTCTGTTTGCTGTTTTTCCTGAATTCCGGGTTGTAAAGGCCCTCGAAGTCCGATCCCAACCCTTCCTTCATATTTCACGGAGGCATAAACTTATCTACCTCTGGGGGGCATAAACTTATCTACCTCCCCTATCTTTAGTAGGTGGCATAAACTTTTCTACCTCCCTATAATGTGGGTCTATCTTGCCCGGGGATGGTCTCCCCCCCCCCTCCCTGTTTTTTTAAGAAATTTACAGAACAATGGAAATGCAAAGACACTTGGCTTTAGAGGAAAGAAATTTTTTATTGTTGAAACAAATGAGAATGCCTTAAACGAAAAAATAGAGTGCATCAGTTACAAGACAATTTTACTGATAAAATTTTACCAAGTGCTCTACATTCCATGTCATATCTATTTCTTTTCCCTTTGGAGTCATCAACTTGTAGGTACCTGGGCGAACAACGGCCTTGATGATATAAGGTCCTTCATACTTTTTGGCCAAATTTCCGCCCTTAGTTGGTTGACTCTTTTCTCGTTTTCTTAGGATGTAATCCCCCACCTGGAACACCCTCGGTTTCCCCCTACTATCAAAGTAAGATTTCACCTGACGACGGTAATTCTCTACCCGGATTCGCGCTTCATCTCTTCTTTCCTCTAAGAAATTAAGCTCAACGGCCTGATTCTGTTCGTTCACTTCCGGGTCATATGTCATTTCCCTCCTGGTTGGGATTACATTTTCAGCTGGTGCCCGGGCTTCAAACCCATAGGCCAAGCCAAAAGGAGTATCACCCGTGGCCCTTCTTGGAGTGGTCCTGTATGTCCATAGGACTCTGGGTAGTTCATCCACCCAGTTGCTTCCTTCCGACAGCAACTTCTTTTTTATCCCACTTATGATCGTCCTGTTGATGTTCTCCACCTGACCATTAGCCAGGGGATAGGCTACGGATACCTTCGTATGCTGAATTCCCCAGGTTTTGAGGAAGTCTTGGAATTCCGCTTCTTCAAACTGAGTTCCGTTGTTGGATATGATCTGCTTCGAGACCCCAAACCTACAAAGTATATTGGTTCCCACGAAATCGATCATCTGCTTCCCTGTGATCCCAGCAAGCGGCTCAGCCTCTACCCATTTGGTAAAATAATCTATGGCCACCACTATCCATCTTGCCTGTCCAATTCCTTTTCGGCAGGGCACCCACGATATCAATCCCCCACCTGGAGAAAGGGATTACCAAACTAATGGGCGTGTAATTTGTGGCTGGCCTCCCGGGTATGTTCTGAAACTGTTGACAAGTTGGACACTTGCGCACATACTCCTCACAATCTTTCCTCATTGTTGGCCAGAAATATCCTTGGATTATCGCCCTTCTGGAGATAGAGTATGGGCCCTGATGTGCCGCACATACTCCTTCATGTATCTCTTCCATAAGTGCTTTTGCTTCTGCCGCCCTAAGACAGCGGAGTAAAACACCGTTGTAGGACCGTTTATAAAGGACTCCCTCCTGCACTTTGTAGGTGGGTGCTCTCATTCGCAGCAACCGGGCTTCTTGGGGATCTTCCGGGGCTACGCCGTCCTCAATGTATCTAGCCAGCCTATCTAACCATTCCGGGGGGTCGGGTGATACCCAAAGCACTTCATCCCTATTGAGACTGGGGGTTGCCAACTCCTCCACAGTTGCTAACTTGCTTTTATACTCCGGCGATTCAGCGCTAAGCTTGGATAAGACATCAGCTTCCGCGTTGTACGCCCTGGGTATGTGCTCTAGCTTATACTCGAATTTTCCCAACACTTCCAAGGACAAGTTTCGATATTTCTTCATCCTCTCCTCCTTTGCTTCGAACTCCCCACTAATTTGTCCCACAACCAAGCGGGAGTCGCTGTATACCTGGACCCTGGACACCCCCAGCTTGCCGAGAATCTTTAGTCCATTAATTAGGGCGTCATATTCGGCTTCATTGTTGGACACGCGGAACTGAAATCTGATAGCATAATATATCTGGAAACTTTCCGGAGTGATCATGACAATACCTACTCCACAGGATCGGGACCCGGAAGATCCGTCAATGCTCATCACCCACCAGTCATCTTCTACCCAGGTTTCAACCCGGGCTCTTGTCATCTCCCTGGCCGTACACTCAACCTGAAAGTCGGCGAGTGCCTGCCCTTTGATCGATGGATGCGGCCTGAACTCCACATTGTACTGACTAATGAAGACCGCCCACTTGGTCATACGGGCAGATTCCGCTGGGCTTCGAGTAAGTGACGCCAAGGACTCATTGGTGAGTACCACGATCCGGTGAGCTTGAAAGTACGGGGTTAATCTCTTCGCCGTCCAAAAGACCGCTAACATGGCCTTTTCTGGGCGGGAATACCTCAGCTCCGCATCTCTCAAGGTCTTACTGACATAGTAGACCGGATGCTGGGCCCCGTTCTCTTCTCTTACAATCACTGTACTGATGGCACAGTCTGCAATTGCTAAGTATAACGTCAGGACATCCCCGGGTTCCGGCTTGGATAAAACTGGAGGACTCGCCAGATACCTCTTCAATTCTTCGAATGCCAATTGACATTCTTGCGTCCACTCAAAGGTTGTCCTCTTCTTGAGTACAGTAAAGAACGGGTGCGCCTTTTCTGCCAACTTCGAAAGGAAATGATTCAAAGCCGCCAATCTCCCCGTCAACCGCTGGACCTCTTTTGCTATCTTCGGCGGTTCCATCTCCATGATGGCTCTTACCTTCTCTGAGTTAGCCTCAATCCCTCTTCGGCTAACCATGTGCCCTAGGAATTTTCCACCCTGAACAGCAAAAGTCCACTTCTTAGGGTTCAATCTTAAGTTTACCTTCATCATGATTTCAAAGACCTCCTCAAGGTCCCGGACGTGGTCTCGGGCCTCTCTGGACTTGACAATCATGTCATCAACATAAGCTTCCATGGTTCGCCTCAAGACGGCTTTGAACACCTGAGAAACCATCCGGGTGTATGTCGCCCCATAATTTCTCAGTCTGAATGCCATCATTAAATAACAGTACAGGCCCTCAGGAGTCATGAAACTTGTCTTTTCAACGTCGGCCGAGTGCATTAGAATCTGATGGTAGCCACTGAAGGCGTCCATGAAACTCATCAACTCTGATCCAGCAGTCTCATCCACCATCTCGTCAATATTGGGGAGAGGAATCGGATCCATCGGACATGCTTTGTTCAAGTCCGTGTAATCGACGCACATTCTCCACGAAGGAGGCTTAGGCGCCAAGACTACATTTGCCAACCAATCCGGGTAATGCACCTCCCGAATGTGTCCAATACTCTGCAAGGTTGTCACCTCCTTCTTCACGAAGTCTCTCCTTTCTTGCGACAAATGCCTCCGCTTCTGCTTCACCGGTTTAGCATCCTGCAAAACATTGAGACGATGAACTGCAATCTTGTGATCCAGCCCCGGCATATCAGCTGGACTCCATGCAAAGACCTTTCTGAATCTCCTGAGAACAGAAATTACTCGTGACCTGAGTTCAGCCCCCAGGCCTCTTCCAATTCTAACCAACCTTCCCGGCATGCGTGGCTCCAGTTCTACTTCCTCTATGTCGCCTGCAACTTCAACCCTGGGACGTCTTTCTTCGGCTCTTAAGAACTGTGCGGTTACCTCCCCCACCTGGGTGTCGTATCTGATAGGTTTTTTAGTTGCCTTCAAATACCACGCCTGGGACACCCTCTGAGATCCCCTGGCAATTCCAATCCCATGGGGGGTTGGGAACTTTATGCACAGGTGACGAGGTGAGATGACACACTCCAAATCTTCTCATCCAGGTCTTCCCAGAATGACATTAGTATTGGAGATTATTCCCACTACAACGAACTCCATGTCCAATTTCCGGGTGGCCTTAGTATCTCCTACCTCGACCGGCAGGGTTATCACCCCATTACAAAAAAATGCGGCTTTTGCCACACTTAAACTTGCTATTCGCAACACATATAAGTGCGGGAAAGAGTGTTTGCCACACATGTGCTAAGCGTGGCAGCGGGGAATGTGGGGAAAATTTTGCCACACATAAAATAAAAATACAATATGCACATAAATATGTGTGGCTAATCACAACTGCATAACTAACTTTTAAAAATCATATATATATATATATATATATATATATATATATATATATATGTATATGTATATATATATATATATATATATATATATATATATGTATATATATATATATATATTATTCATAAAAAGTAAAAGTACATAAGTGGGGTGGCCAAGCCCCTACAAAGCAGCCAGACAGAAAGCCAAATGCACAATACAACAAATAGTACAATAGAAGTGTTCCATAAAGGAAACGGATGAACACAAATATCCAACATATAGTACTTTTGAAATGGGCCACTTAAAAACTGCTATAAAGCTGGAGGCCTCCAAGTCACATGCTTCTAACTGAGTCCGTCCACCAGGATGCTGGCTTTGAGATCTGTGGTCCTGTGGCTGAACTGCCAGCAAACAAACATGCCTCCTGTCCATTGAATGCAAAAACCAGTGCTGTAAAAGAACCCTATCATAATACCTATGACCTACCCACTCTTATTGACCTGAGAAACTTAAAATGCAGCACCAAACCAGTGTTATCGACTTGTTCTCATCTCTCAAAGCTCTGAATGCTTGAGCTTGCAAGAAGAGGATTGAGTATCCCAAGTCAAGTGCTCTTCCAAAGTACCAATACCGAAAGGTCGAGCTAAGGAGCCAGAATGAAATTCAAACAAGCCTACGAAACTGCGTTCAGAAACTGAGGCCACAAAACCGATCAAAACAGAGTAATCTAAAGTCTTATTGTTGAAACACGGACTTGTCACGTTTTCGTACTAAAGCCGTGTTTGTTTTTATGACAGGTTTTGATAATGTCAAACCGCCGTGATCAAGTCAAACTTTGAATATTCAAGGCGAAGAAGGAAGACAAGAACAAGAGCTAAAAGAAGACCAAGAACGAAGACCTTAGTCTTAGTGTCGTTGAGTCGGTCTTCATTGTGATCAAGACCGACCCAATCTTTACACCTTGGCTCTTTAGGCTAAAATCCTTCATTGCATTTCTTAAATCATAAAAATGTTTTTCAAACATGTTTAAGTCATTAAAAACACTTGGTGTTCGCCCAAACCAAAAACCAAGCCATCCAGCGTTCGGGTTTTCAGAAACCGGCGTTCGGCTCTCAGTTATCGGCTATGGTTTTTGGCATCCAAACCAACCAAGTGGTTTTCAACTTTTTATGATTGGTTTTCACTATTTGGCATGTTTAAACGGTTCTCCAACAAAAACACCTTGAAAACCATCTTTCGCTNTGACCGTTGGTGGTCATTAAAGGTTGATTCTTTCCTTGTTTGGAAGTCAACCTCCCACCCAGCGATGGGAAGCTTGTACCCATCGATGGGTAGGTGACCGTTGACTTCAAAACTGAAGAAAAATTGGCTTACCAGCGATGGTTGAGTCTAAACATCGATGGGAAGCCAATATTCTGCAGATCCCAAATCTTTTCAATCCCATAAATCAAGCCAATCACCCCTTTAATGCATTGGTCCGTTGGAGCCTTCTTTGGCACTATAAAAAGTGGTGTTTGGGTCTGCTTTTCTCACCAATTCACTTCACAACATCTATACTTTCATTGCATTCAAACATCATCATTTTCCATAGCTTTCTAGAGCCATTTTTGTGTGAAGGTTGAGTTGTTCTTGAGCGTACTTAGTTCACTCATAATCTACTCTATAAGAGAGTCTCGTTCTTGAGTGTACTTGTGTTCTTAGACACGTTGAGAGATAGTATCTCTCTCGGTTGATTCAAAGGAAGGTTTGTTTCCTTTGAAGGATTCGTTGAGGTTCGTGTGACTCGAACTCTCAAGTTGTAACGGTTTGTTAAGCACCCGTAAGCTTAACAAGTTAGTAGTGTAGCTCGAGAGAGTCTCTCGGGAGGCTGAATTAGCCACAAGTTGTGGTGAACCAGGGTAAAATTCGGTGTGCCTTTTACTCTTCTCTTTACTTCTCTCTTAATTTTTTAATTCCTGCGATTTCTCCGATCAAACGCTATTCACCCCTCCTCTAGCGTTGGTCTATTATTCTAACAATTGGTATCAAAGCCTAACTCGCGTCCAAACTTAACCATTTGAGAGTAAAGCAATCATGGGTTCTTCTTCTAGAAATCTTTATGCAGGAATTGGAGAAGGTCAATCAACCTCTAGGCCGCCGCTCTTTGATGGCACCAACTACACATATCGGAAAGAGCGGATGAGAATTTATATTCGCTAAACCAACTTTGAGTTGTGGTTGGTCATCAAGAATGGCGAGGAAACTCCGATGAAGAAGGTCGATGAAAAACTCGTCCCAAAGACCGAGGACGAATTTGATGCCGAAGACATCAAAAAGGTGGAGAACTACGCCAAGGCAATCAACATGTTGTACTGCGCGGTCAACCTAGATGATTATCGCAAGATCTCTTGCTGCACCACTGCCAAAGAAATGTGGGACAAGCTGGAGGTCACATATGAAGGTACGGACCAAGTTCGGGAAGCCAAAATTGACTTCCTAACGCAGGAGTACGAGATGTTCAGGATGAAGGAAGGCGAAAAGATCGATGACATGTTCGATCGGTTCTCAAAAATCATCAACGACCTTCACGCTCTCAAGAAGACGTACACCACCAAGGATCTCGTGAGGAAAATCCTGCGGAGCCTCACACCCGAATGGAGATCAAAGGCTGACGCAATCTACGAATCCATCGGAGTCTCCAATGTCACCATCGACGGGCTAAGAGGTAACCTCAAAACTTATGAATCCACTATTCTAACCCCGTCTTTGGATGAACAAAAGAAGAAGGGAATAGCACTGAAAGCAACCAAGGAGACCGTGGAAGATGACTCAAGCGATGATGACAACGAGTTCGGACTCGTCATCAAGAA
>OOIL02003825.1:42647-66089 GCA_900332095.2 Cuscuta campestris
TGGTTGCAAATGTTTTATTCATAACAATGGTAAAGACAATTTAGGCAAATTTGATGCTAAGTCGGATGAAGGAATTTTTCTGGGTTACTCATTACGTAGCAAGGCCTATAGAGTCTTCAATAAACGTACCTTGACTATCGAGGAGTCTCCTCACATTGTATTTTCCGAAGATAACCCTCGCTTGGCGAGAAAGAATATTTGTGATGATCTTGCAGATTCATTAGAGAAAATACACGTTGATGACGATGAGGAGAACACGGGAATTTACACCAACACACAGCCACAAACTGAGGAAATGCCTCAAGAAGCTAACCAAGGTGATGAAGAAAGACAAGAGGAAGAAGAAGAACAAGCGGAACACGAAGAAGAAGAAGAAGCAACCGAGCTTCCTATTGCATGGAGAACAAACAAGAACCATCCGCTTGACCAGGTAATCGGATATATATCCTTCATCTCTACTCATTTTATATATATCCGCTTGACCATGTCACTTTTTTCAAATTCAAACGGTTTTCTCACCCTTTCCTATATATATCCTTCATCTCTACTCATTTTAACACACCTTTTTCACTTCAAAATCTCCTCTATTACATAATTCTTCATCATTTTGCTTCAATCATGGCCGGAGGAAAGAAGACAAAGGCTTCCAAGAAGAAGGGCAATGCCGAAGCTACGACCTCTGCGCCCCAGCCATTTCCGTACCTGGACGGATCCTTCTTGGAGTTCGGGTCGGAAGAGGAACTCTCTCGCTTCATCACCCACTTCGCCAAGCGCCCCATCTCTCCGCCAAGAGTGCTGCCCGAGATATACCCTCAACAAAAGGGGTACCACGACCTCGACAATCAACTCAAAGAGTCGGGTCTGTGGTCGTTCGTCTCCAGAAGCCGTCAATCATACAAACCCGCCTACGTCCGGGCTTTCTACTCAAATCTCCGCCGGGACGGGGACACCATTCACAGTAGCATCAATCTCTACGACATAGAGATTGATTTGGCTACCTTCGCTCGGGTGGCAGGGCTGCCCACCCGCGGTGACGACATCGCAACATATGGAGGCGATGATTGGATCCTCAACAATGAGGCGGTGGTCATCCGAGAGCTGGGAATCACCAACCTCGTCCGTCACAGCGGCGCACCAACCATTCACTCAGCCCCGCCAGAGAAGCGTCTTCTACTCTATATCCTCACCCGGATTCTTCGCCCCTGGGACGGTAGCCACACGTGCCTCTTCAACGAGGATCTCAAGGCCGTTCATGCTATCACCCATGGCGCCTCAATCAATTGGGCAAAATACGTCATGATTCACATGGCGGATTGCGCCTCCATCACCAACGAGCGGAGCTTGCCATACGCCTTTCTCGTCATGGACCTCATCGTCTCCGCCGACATCCACATCGCCGGCCCGGATACAAAGATGACGAAGATTTGGATCATCTAAGATAGCACCTTCCGGAAGAAGTCCGGAGACCAAGACGGCGCCGGACCAAGTCGTACCCGTGCACCAGCCCGTGCCCCTGCCCCCGCTCCCGCCCGGGCCTCGTTGCAATCCATAGCCGATACTCTGAATCGGCAAACCCTCATAGTGGATGGCATGGGGCAGTCAATCGAGTGGATGGATTGGACGCTGCAACGTCAACACCATGAGGCAGTCAATCGAGCGGCATCAACTACGTCCCGCCTCCCTTTGACAGCACCATCCTCGGCCAGAACTATGAAGGCGAGGACGAGGAGGATGACTCCTATGCTCCGTCTTCCTCCCCCGACGAGGCCGACTTTGAGGACGAGGTCGACGGGGATCCCATAGACGTTGAGGACGACGAAGAAGACAATGACGGCGAGGACGAGGACGCCGCCGCCTAGACTTTTCTCTCTTTTCCTTCCTTACTATGCTTGTATTTTTTTTAACTTCCATTCCGTTGGATTCTGCATTTCCCTTTTTTTAAAGAAATAAAAGTTTACTTTTCAAATCTAAAGTTTACTTTTTATTCTTTTTGTTAATGTCAAAAGGGGAAGATATCTCAGTTATGCATAAATTGAGGGGGAATTTTTTTTAAAATGGCATCTATTAAGTGGGAATATTTTTTAAAGAAGTCTCAAAATTATCCTCCTATGCATAACCTCATCTCGTTTGCCATTATCAAAAAGGGGGAAATTGTTGAAACACGGACTTGTCACGTTTTCGTACTAAAGCCGTGTTTGTTTTTATGACAGGTTTTGATAATGTCAAACCGCCGTGATCAAGTCAAACTTTGAATATACAAGGCGAAGAAGGAAGACAAGAACAAGAGCTAAAAGAAGACCAAGAACGAAGACCTTAGTCTTAGTGTCGTTGAGTCGGTCTTCATTGTGATCAAGACCGACCCAATCTTTACACCTTGGCTCTTTAGGCTAAAATCCTTCATTGCATTTCTTAAATCATAAAAATGTTTTTCAAACATTTTTAAGTCATTAAAAACACTTGGTGTTCGCCCAAACCAAACACCAAGCCATCCAGCGTTCGGGTTTTCAGAAACCAGCGTTCGGCTCTCAGTTATCGGCTATGGTTTTTGGCGTCCGAACCAACCAAGTGGTTTTCAACTTTTTATGATTGGTTTTCACTATTTGGCATGTTTAAACGGTTCTCCAACAAAAACACTTTGAAAACCATCTTTCGCTCTTGGTCATTTGACAAAAACCATTCAAAACGGCATAAACTTGGCTAGCCGTGGTTTTCACTCAAATGACGTGATTTTTAAAGTGTCTTACGTGATTTCTTATCCAAATACATCAAATAAGTGTTTTAAACACTTGGTTTTTATTTTGGAGAACTTTGAATTTTTCGGTCGAGTTTCGCATCGGTTGGCTAGGCCGTGGTTAAGGCAAAAACCATGGGTTCTTGACTAACCACCCACCCAGCGATGGGAAGATTTTCCCATCGATGGGTAAGCGGTCCCTAAGCCAAACCTACTTCTAGAACCATGCCAAACAGCGATGGGGAGTTCTACCCATCGCTGTTAAAGCCTTGGTGCAATATTAACACAAGGCAGAACGACCTTACCCAGCGATGGGAAACCTATCCCATCGATGGGAACCCAGCGATGGTAAGGGTATACCATCGATGGGAAATCTTGACCGTTGGTGGTCATTAAAGGTTGATTCTTTCCTTGTTTGGAAGTCATCCTCTCACCCAGCGATGGGAAGCTTGTACCCATCGATGGGTAGGTGACCGTTGACTTCAAAACTGAAGAAAAATTGGCTTACCTGCGATGGTTGAGTCTAAACATCGATGGGATGCCAATATTCTGCAGATCCCAAATCTTTTCAATCCCATAAATCAAGCCAATCACCCCTTTAATGCATTGGTCCGTTGGAGCCTTCTTTGGCACTATAAAAAGGGGTGTTTGGGTCTGCTTTTCTCACCAATTCACTTCACAACATCTATACTTTCATTGCATTCAAACATCATCATTTTCCATAGCTTTCTAGAGCCATTTTTGTGTGAAAGTTGAATTGTTCTTGAGCGTACTTAGTTTACTCATAATCTACTCTATAAGAGAGTCTCGTTCTTGAGTGTACTTGTGTTCTTAGACACGTTGAGAGATAGTATCTCTCTCGGTTGATTCAAAGGAAGGTCTGTTTCCTTTGAAGGATTCGTTGAGGTTCGTGTGACTCGAACTCTCAAGTTGTAACGGTTTGTTAAGCACCCGTAAGCTTAACAAGTTAGTAGTGTAGCTCGAGAGAGTNTTGTTCTTGAGCGTACTTAGTTTACTCATAATCTACTCTATAAGAGAGTCTCGTTCTTGAGTGTACTTGTGTTCTTAGACACGTTGAGAGATAGTATCTCTCTCGGTTGATTCAAAGGAAGGTCTGTTTCCTTTGAAGGATTCGTTGAGGTTCGTGTGACTCGAACTCTCAAGTTGTAACGGTTTGTTAAGCACCCGTAAGCTTAACAAGTTAGTAGTGTAGCTCGAGAGAGTGTCTCGTGAGGCTGGATTAGCCACAAGTTGTGGTGAACCAGGATAAAATTCGGTGTGCCTTTTACTCTTCTCTTTACTTCTCTCTTAATTTTTTAATTCCTGCGATTTCTCCGATCAAACGCTATTCACCCCCCCTCTAGCGTTGGTCTATTATTATAACACTTATTCCAAAACAAAGGATCCTAAAATTGCACCCAATGGTTACAAATTAGCCACCACAATGTTTACTAAGCCAAAACTGCTTGATACTAAACGAGATGCTAAAGAGGGAAAAGACCCGCATAACCTTGACAGCTTCCAAACTAACTGCGTAGAAGGCTAGGAGAACCATGGTGTCCCGTTCTAAATATGAGAGTTATAAATAATATGAGAAATCATAGTCATCCTCAATATCATCCGTATCCATTGTATTGTTTGCACTGAGTGCTAAGTTAGCCATCTCCAAAGTTTGTGCATGTTTGAGTTTCTGTTTCGCCTTCCTTTTCTGTTTCTTGCTAAGTTTTGGTTGAGATTCCAAAGAAGGTGCACTAGACTGGTTTTTCCTCCCCCGATTGTCGAGCATGTCTTCTTGAATGCGGAGCGGATGCCCTTCACAGTAAACTCTCCCTCATCTTCAGATGTGTCAGCTCCCTTAATGGGATTTTCTTTCCTTCCTGCACCTATTATCTTAGCCCTACTCCTAGTAACCATATGAGATGGTGAAAAGGTTGGCTTACCCTTAGCTAATTTAGGAAGCAACATCGACACCTTAGAGCATCTAGAGGTGTTTATTCTAATTGGTTCAACTTTGGAGTCAATAAACACCGTGGTTTCTCCTTCCGAGTGGGTGTAGAGTGCTGGTTCATCATTTTCCGGGGCTGCATCCTCAAGTGCGTTAAGTTTCATCACCCGATGATAAGATGTGCAGTTAAACATCTCAATCATGTCCCCAATGTTGATGATTTTACGTGTCTCCTCCGGTTCTTCAAGGGTTATGTCATCATTGGAATCAAGTACCTCAAATGAGTTATAGGAAATGGGGATAAACGGGGCAGCTTCAGGAGACAGCGACCTGACCACTGTAAGTTCACCACAACCAAGAGGACCAAACGCGCCTGACATTGACCCTGCATCTTCCCTCCCTATCAGCAAGCTTGGAGCAGCTTCCTTACTGAGTGGAGCAACTACGTTACTGAGTGCTTGACACCCAAACCCTGAAATGTCCCAGTCAAACAAAAGTATGGAGCAAGAGAATTCAATCTGCCCTACCCCTCGATCTATGTCCAACAATTCCAAGTCCCTTGCGAAGCAGTTGTAGTTCTGAGGTGATTCATTTTCCCAACACAGAGAGGGTTTAGAGGCTGAAATTGCTTGCCTAAATGTCTCTTGGATTGGAAACCATTCTCCACAGTCTCTACTTTCAAAGTTTCCAGTACTTAGCCTTACCCTATCTGGTATTCTCTCGGAAGTGTTGCCAGAATCCTTTCTGAGTGAGGCAAAAGCTGAGTTCTCCAATGCGCTACGAAAGAAAAATTTAAGCTTTTTTGTAAAGTTTGTTAGCAACTGGAATTGATTTCCTACTGGAATCAAGACCTTCCTGCTGCCCTCAACTCTTTTCTCAGTAATAAGAACATGATTCACATTGTCTTCATAAGCTACAACAATCACCCTGTTACCTATATACTTGCTAAACACCCAACTTGGCTCAGTATTAATTCTCATAAGGCAGTCCAAAATCCAATTGAATAGATCAGAGTTTAACCAAATTATACTATTATTTTTACCCTCTCCTGCCAAACAGAAAGTTTGGTTGAGATATGAGTGGAAGAGATTGAAAACTATTTTACCCAATTGGAATGAGGCTCTCAAATTTCTTGTCTGCCAAGGAGGGTGGAAGAGTTGTAGTGGTCCATCATCTTCAACAAAAATCCTCTGGCTTGAGTTGGATGAGTTCCGTCCGTTTGGGGAGTTATTGAAAGGTCTCCGATTGAGAACCTTAGGAGGATTCCTGTGATTAAAAACCTCTGCCTTGAGTTGGGTGTGTTCCGTCTGTCTAGTACCATCTTCATTCCTTCTTTCATCTCTAGAAGATCGGCGAAGTTGAGGTTGTCGGATCTTTGAAAACCGTTCTTGGGGACGGCTGCGAGATTCGTCCCTTTCCCCCCAATCTCTATGCCTTCTTCGATCCCTGTAGAAGTGGTGTTGAAATGGTTGACAGAGCTCTATGAAACTGCCTTGGGGACAGCTGCGAGACTCCCCTAGCTCCCTCCATCCGCTTGATCTTCTTCAATATCTGTAGGGGTAACGATAAGGTTGCGGGATCTCTAAATGAGGGGCTTGGGGACGGCGGCGAGGTACCTAAATTTTGAAGGAAATTTATATTAATGGATAATGAGAATTGTTTACAGCAATGTGGTAGATGACTTCTACCCACCCGGGAAAATTACGAGGTACCTAAGCACCTAAGCAATGAAGATTAATTCTACTACGATACAAACAGAACCCAAAAGATTTCATTTTATCGTCCAGATTCATCCATTTCTTCTCCTTATGAATCCATATCCATTGCTGGATTGTCTTCAAAGTGGTAGCGATGATTGTCCCTTCTTTGAAGGCCTTTCCCTCGTATTTTTCAGCGTTATAAGCCTTCTATAATCCCCAATATATATATATATATATATATATATATATATATATATATATATTTTGATTTTAAAAAGTGAGATATCCTATAATATATATATATATATATATATATATATATATATATATATATATATATATATATAACTCAAGGATACAAAAGTTTAAAGTAACACAACTTGAAAATCATGGAAATATAAAAACTAAGCCATCATCAAATTATAGTTCCATAAGCAGTATCAAAAATCTAGTGTCAAAATAAATAGTGAGTTCCAACATCAATTGATCCTCTAATAATGAGTTCCAAAAAAATAAAAAAGAAATGCAATAGAGTCATTATATTGTTATATGATATGCTCTCTAACAATAGTGTCTTCATCAAATTCCCACAAGCCCTGCCAAGTCAGCCATGCCATGCCAAATCAATTTATCCTCGAACTAGTATCTTATACATAGGCCTGACTTTAATTTACAAGAAAGATTTACCATCTTTTCTTGTGTTATTATCTTTGCTCGACATCTGCAAAGTCCAAAGAACATATTTGAATTAAATCTCTATCATATAAAAATTAAGCAAAAATAGAGACATCAAAGATTACGAATACAATGCTTGTATATATATATATATAGTTTGGAAAATCAGCCTTATCTTTCTCATAAATGTTCACTTTCTTTTCAACAAATTCAATGAAAACTCCTGATTCAGAATAATAAGGTGTTCTTAAGTTCCTTGTTAACACACACTGTAACGCCCCGAATTTAGGCCTAAAAGAATTAATTAATTTAAATATTAATTAATGACTGAGACAAACCCAAACACTGAAAAACAAAAGTTTTCAGAAAAATATTTTAATTATATCAAAATTTTATTTTGACAGTCTGATTCCAAATATGCAATCCGTTCTCAATTCGGAACGGTTTGGGCGAAAAAGCGCGTACCGTTTTAGCCAGTTTATCACTTACGGAGTAGGAGAATACTTTTAAATCTCCAAATCCTCTCAATCACGCAGCCCAAATTTCCAAAGTCTTCAATTAGGCCACCCTAGGAACTCCACTAACCTAATGCTTCCAAAAATGAGGTATATTAAATTAACCCCTTCCCTACTTTGTCAAACCTACACATCACAACCCTCAATTACTCTCTCTTCACTCTCTCTCTCTGTCGGCCAAGTCTCAAGTAAGAAGAAAGGAGACTTCATATCCATTGCTGAGCTAAGGAAGAAGAAGGAGCAAGAAGAAGTACCAAAAGTTTCCAAAATCCTGAGTCCAAAACGCAGCAGCAACTTCATCGTAAATTCTGTAATTTTCTATCCATTTTCTTGAATTATTTATTATACCAAAATCGTAGCCCCGGACGTTACGAATCCAACCCAACAAACAGTTCGTGATTTCGTTAAGTATCGAAGGAGATATGGCCAAAATACCGGGACTGCTCCAGTGGTGGAGAGCTCCTCGGGTTGGCTATGTTTCTTCATCATTTTTACATCGTTTCTTTCCAAATACTTACCGTCAACTCTCTCGTGGTTACTAGGAACTTCCGGAGGTTATTTCCAAGAAGATTGGGCATAGGAAGCTCGAAGTAGATAGGGGTGACCGTACGTTGAACGTTCGTTGAGGCATATTATTATCTTTCTATCTTTCCGACCTCTACGATATCAAGGCGAGTACATTGCACCCTAGTAACGCAATCCTTGGTTGAATATCAATCTAGATATATCATTAGGATTGATTGCCATATTATAAGTTATTTATGCTTTAAGATCAAACTCATTGAACTCATAAAGTAAAACTATGTTTTTCTTGATACTTTACTTCAACCGTCGCGTTAAAAATCGAAACGGAGCAAGACTGTCAGACAAACAGTCGACCGCCGGTGGCCAACGGTCGACCGCCGCCTGCCCATCCAAGGACCGCCGTCCACCTCCAGTCAACAACGGTTGACCACCGGTCAACCGCGGTCGATCGTCACGGTGATCCTACAACCCGACGTGATGAAGATCAAGGTCGACCGTCGCGACAAACGGTAGACCGTTCCGAGCCCCGTTGCTTATTTAAATGATATTTTTACCATGTTTCACCCAAATAAATCAATGTATGATTACATATTCACATTATTACAAATTGTTCATATCATATGATTCATTTCATCATCCATTCTAAAGCATATCATATCATATGCATGCGTAAGAGATCATGCCTAGTGCGTCTCTTATAGTTGTGATTGTGCGGGACTTAGCAGTCCGACATCACTGATCGGGCTTACTGTACGTACATGGTATTCAGGCTTTCGAGTACCACCCCTACTTTTCTAGTCTCCCTTGTGAGACTAAGGTGGCATGAGTTCGTCGTACCAAATTGGCGAATCTCATAGGGCAAGGTCGTTCCTTGTAAGTTAGAATCATACAGCATGAAATCATCATCAAGTACAATCCTTATGACCATGTATGACATCAATTACGTATCATTATCATCATCTTGAGCATACATGTTATATTATGCCATATCATGAATAATTATATGTCTACTTGCTATTCAACTTGGAACTGTTTTAAATTATTCCTCAAATTATCATGCGTATTTACCATCATGGTAACTACTCCGGCTCAAATAATCTAGGTAATTGGGTTATTTGAGTTGGGGTGTTACAATTTGGTATCAGAGCATTCGATTTTTAAAAAAAATGATTTTGGAAATCAAATCAAAAGAGTTTCAAACACAAGTCCGCATCTCTCCACATCTCGGCCCGGGAAGGTAAAACAATTAGTTTACTTATGACTAATTATATTTTAAATTAATTATAGAATGAGTCAAGATTCGACTCACGGTCAGGCAAACCCTCACGTGGAGCCTGAACACGTTAGTGTGCATACGGTGCACACTGAGGCATCCAGCTACGTACCTCAACAACATCAGCCTCAGCCGGAACCTCAGCCAGTTCCGGAGCAGTTCGCGGGTCAGAACCCGAATTTGGCCATCCCGATGTTCCAACCACACATGGTTGCGAACATGTTCCAATTCTTCCAACAGATGGCTGGAGCGCACGTACCACCACAACCTCCTGCAACCATTGTTTCGATTGAAAAACTCAAGAGGAATGGGGCGCAGGAATTCTGTGGCGACCAGATAGCGGACCCTCAAATAGCCAAGCGTTGGCAAGAACGCACGGTGAGGGTACTAGAGAACTTGAAGGTACCTGTCGAGGATTGGGGACAGCACGCCATATCCCTATTGCAAGATGCCGCCTATGACTGGTGGAAGCGAGTGGGTGCCAACATTCCCGTGCCGGTAGCATGGGATACCTTCGGCCACTTTTCAGAGCAGAGTATGTGCCCGATCACTACGTCGAGGCCAAATATGAGGAATTCTCCAATTTCACTCAGGGGAAGCTGACTCTTCCCGAGTACCATCAACAATTTGACGGATTGGCCGAGTTTGGTAAAGACTTGGTCAACACCATGGAGAAGCGCTGCAAGAAATTCATCAAGGGTATGAGACCAGACCTGTCATCAACACTCATAATTGCTCCCTGAGCCGACATCAACGATGTCTATAAGAAAGCTCTTGAGCTGAACGGGGAGCTCATCAGGAAAGCTGCGTATGAGCAGGCACTACTGGCAGAAAGTCGGACCGTCCAATCGGGCCCGAAGATGGGACATGGTAGCAAGAGGACTTTCTCCGCACCGAGCAACTCCCGCCATGATAAGCGAGCAAAATCTACTCCCTCTGCATCTGTGGCTATTACTAGTAAAAGCGGAAAAGAGAAAGTGACATGTCGTAATCCTATATGTTCACTCTGTGGCCGCAGGCATGCTAGTGAGTGTTGGCTTACACAGGGTCTTTGCCTCGGGTGTGGTCAGTCAGGTCACTTTCGAAAGGATTGCCCGACGAACCCAGGCGAGGTTTTCTTAACAGCACCAGGCACGCCGGGTGTTTCTACTGTCCGACGGGCCGAGCCTACCCAGAGTCATCGTTCCACGGCCACGTCTAACCAACCGAAGAAACCAGCAGCCAGCCAGCAGCAAGGACGAACACCAGCTCGTACATATGCCATGCAAGGGCGTACTGATCCGCAGGCTAATGATGTCATCATGGGTATGTTCACTTTATTTGATATCACTGTATCTGCATTAATTGACCCTGGATCTACCTTATCATACATATGTGTACCTATGCCTGTTACATCTGACGTCACTAAGGAAACTCTCGAGCATCCAGTAGTTGTGTCGAACCCACTGGGACACAGTCTACGTCTCCAACATGTTTATAATTAATGTCCGTTGATGGCTCAAGGAAAGATATTCTTAGCCGATCTCATTGAACTTTCTCACAAGGAGTTTGACGTTATACTTGGCATGGACTGGTTGACAAAACACCAGGCTATTGTCGAGTGCAAGGAACGAGTGGTGAAACTTCGTACAGACGAGAGTAACGAAGTGATCATTCGGGGAGAACTTCTGCCGAAAGCCCCGGAATTCATCTCTTATATGCAAGCAAAACGGCTTATTCGCAGGAAATGCGAAGCATTCTTGTGCACCGTGAAGGATATGCAGAAGGAAACTCCTAACCATAAGGACATATCTGTGGTTTGTGACTTTCCTGATGTATTTCCTGAAGAACTTCCTGGTCTGCCTCCTCCAAGGGAAGTAGAATTCTCAATTGATCTTGTACCTGGTACAGGACCCATCTCAGCATCACCTTATCGAATGGCTCCTGCAGAAATGAAAGAATTGAAAGCCCAATTGCAGGAGTTGTTAGATAAAGGTTTCATCCGTCCTAGTGTTTCCCCGTGGGGAGCACCTGTCCTTTTCGTCCGTACGAAAGATGGATCGATGAGATTATGCATTGACTATCGTCAGCTGAACAAAGTGACGATCAAGAACCGTTATCCATTACCCCGTATTGATGATCTGTTTGATCAATTACGAGGTGCGACTGTTTTCTCAAAGATCGATCTCAGATCAGGTTACCATTAGATTCCTGTGAAACCAGAAGACATTCCAAAGACAGCGTTTTGTACACGTTACGGACATTATGAATTTACCGTTATGCCCTTTGGCTTAACGAACGCACCAGCTGTATTCATGGATCTCATGAATAGCGTCTTCAGACAATATCTGGATCAATTTGTCGTGGTCTTCATCGACGATATCTTAGTATACTCAAAAACACCAGAGGATCATGCTGAGTATTTGCGCATCGTGTTGAGTATTCTGAGGAAACACAAGCTTTATGCCAAACTTTCTAAATGTGAATTTGGGCTGAATGAGGTAACTTTTCTCGGTCACGTGATTTCCGCAGAAGGAGTCAAAGATGACCCATGCAAAATTTCAGCAATCA
This sequence comes from Cuscuta campestris, assembly GCA_900332095.2. Lineage (NCBI taxonomy): Eukaryota > Viridiplantae > Streptophyta > Magnoliopsida > Solanales > Convolvulaceae > Cuscuta > Cuscuta campestris. The sequence goes on from OOIL02003825.1 coordinate 54,562, forward strand.
CTGAATGGAAAACTCCACGCAATACACGTGAGGTACTGAGTTTCCTTGGACTCGCTAGTTATTATCGTCGCTTCGTGAAGGATTTCTCTCGAATCGCTACACCACTTCATAAACTGATGAAGAAGGATGTCAAGTTCGCTTAGACAGAAGCTTGTCTGAAAAGTTTCGAATAGTTGAAAGAATGTTTGACTCAGGCACCTGTGTTGGTTCAACCGACACCTAGTATTGAATACACAGTTTTTAGTGACGCATCACACAAGGGACTTGGGTGTGTATTGATGCAGGAAGGCAAGGTCATAGCTTATGCGTCACGACAGCTGAAACCTCATGAATGTAATTATCCGAATCATGATTTGGAGTTAGCAGCTGTTGTTCTTACATTGAAAATCTGGAGACACTACTTACACGGCGAGACGACTCGCATATTCACCGATCACAAGAGTCTACAGTATTTGATGAGCCAGAAGGAGTTAAACCTTCGACAGAGAAGGTGGCTAGAGTTGATTAAGGACTATGACTGTCACATCGCTTATCATCCCGGTAAAGCGAATGTGGTGGCCGATGCTCTTAGTCATAAGACTCTTGCTGAACTCCACATACGACCCACCTTAGATCAGGATATCATTTCAGCACAGCATCAGGATACATTCTGTCTCGAGACACGTGAGCTTGTTTCCAAGGGAGAGAAACAAGACTTTTCTGCTCGAGATAATGGTACACTATACTATCGGGATCGTTTGGTAGTACTATCAGGTGATGTGAGAGATCGCTTATTGCGTGAAGCTCACGGAACCATATATACCATGCATCGCGGTAGTAACAAAATGTTTCAGGATCTGAAGAAACACTATTGGTGGTCAGCCATGAAAAGGGAAATAACCGAATTCACATCAAGGTGTACGACTTGTCAACAAGTCAAAGCCAAACATCAGGTACGTACAGGACTTTTACAGCAGATCACTATTCTTGAGTGGAAATGGGACCGCGTTACGATGGATTTCGTAATCGGATTACCATTGTTGCCGAGGAAGAATGATGCAGTATGGGTTATTGTTGATCGTTTGACGAAATCGGTGCATTTCTTACCAATTCGGAGAGATTTTACATTACAGCGTCTGGCTGAGCTGTATATCCTTGAGATTGTTAAACTACATGGAGTACCATCGTCCATCATTTCAGACCGCGATCCTCGATTTACTTCCCAATTTTGGAAGAGCTTACAAAAAGCTCTCGATTCCAAACTACATTTTAGTACAGCTTTTCATCCTCAGACTGATGGACAGTCTGAGAGGACTATTCAGATTCTTGAAGATATGATGCGAGCGTGCGTCATTGATTTTGGAAACAATTGGGAAAAATATCTTCCTCTGATGGAATTTGCCTATAACAATAGTTATCAAGCAAGTATTGAAATGGCTCCGTATGAGGCACTGTACGGAAGGAAATGTCGGACACCAGTTTGTTGGACTGAATTGAGTGAGAGAAAACTCGAAGGTCCAGAACTAGTGCGCGAAACGGAGGAGAAAGTTCAGTTGATCAGGGAACGACTTCAAATAGCAGTAGAAAGACAGAAATCTTATGCAGACCTCAAGCGACGCGATATCGAATATGCTATTGGTGACAGGGTATTATTGAAAGTTTCTCCTTGGAAGAAGGTTTTACGTTTTGGCAAAAAAGGGAAACTCAGTCCGAGGTTTATAGGCCCATACAAAGTTACAGAACGTGTGGGACCTGTAGCCTACAGGTTGGAATTGCCGCCAGAACTAAACAAGATTCACAATGTTTTCCATGTATGGATGTTAAGGAGATACAGATCAGATCCCTCTCACATCATTCCAACAGAGACTGTCACTCTAGATGAGAATCTTTCCTATGAAGAGGAACCTGTAGAGATTCTTGCACGAGAAGTTTGAGTATTGAGGAATAAAACTGTACCCTTAGTTAAAGTGCTTTGGAGGAGTCACTCTGTCGAAGAAGCAACCTGGGAAAGGAGTCTATGCGATCTCAATATCCACAACTCTTTAGCGACCAGTGATCAGGTAATTTCGAGGACAAAATTATTTTAAGGGGGAGAGAAATGTAACGCCCCGAATTTAGGCCTAAAAGAATTAATTAATTTAAATATTAATTAATGACTGAGACAGACCCAAACACTGAAAAATAAAAGTTTTCAGAAAAATATTTTAATTATATCAAAATTTTAGTTTTGACAGTCTGATTCCAAATATGCGATCCATTCTCAATTCGGAACAGTTTGGGCGAAAAAGCGCGTACTGTTTTAGCCAGTTTATCACTTACGGAGTAGGAGAATATTTTCAAATCTCCAAATCCTCTCAATCACGCAGCCCAAATTTCCAAAGTCTTCAATTAGGCCACCCCAGGAACTCCACTAACCTAATGCTTCCAAAAATGAGGTATATTAAATTAACCCCTTCCCTACTTTGTCAAACCTACACATCACAACCCTCAATTACTCTCTCTTCACTCTCTCTCTCTATCGGCCAAGTCTCAAGTAAAAAGAAAGGAGACTTCATATCCATTGTTGAGCTAAGGAAGAAGAAGGAGCAAGAAGAAGTACCAAAAGTTTCCAAAATCCTGAGTCCAAAACGCAGCAGCAACTTCATCGTAAATTCTGTAATTTTCTATCCATTTTCTTGAATTATTTATTATACCAAAATCGTAGCCCCGGACGTTACGAATCCAACCCAACAAACAGTTCGTGATTTCGTTAAGTATCGAAGGAGATATGGCCAAAATACCNGGAGCAAGAAGAAGTACCAAAAGTTTCCAAAATCCTGAGTCCAAAACGCAGCAGCAACTTCATCGTAAATTCTGTAATTTTCTATCCATTTTCTTGAATTATTTATTATACCAAAATCGTAGCCCCGGACGTTACGAATCCAACCCAACAAACAGTTCGTGATTTCGTTAAGTATCGAAGGAGATATGGCCAAAATACCGGGACTGCTCCAGTGGTGGAGAGCTCCTCGGGTTGGCTATGTTTATTCATCATTTTCACATCGTTTCTTTCCAAATACTTACCGTCAACTCTCTCGTGGTTACTAGGAACTTCCGGAGGTTATTTCCAAGAAGATTGGGCATAGGAAGCTCGAAGTGGATAGGGGTGACCGTACGTTGAACGTTCGTTGAGGCGTATTATTATCTTTCTATCTTTCCGACCTCTACGATATCAAGGGGAGTACATTGCACCCTAGTAACGCAATCCTTGGTTGAATATCAATCTACATATATCGTTAGGATTGATTGCCATATTATAAGTCATTTATGCTTTAAGATCAAACTCATTGAACTCATAAAGTAAAAATATGTTTTTCTTGATACTTTACTTTAAATGAAAATATAAGTGTTAAGAATATTTCAAATCCATAGATATGTTAATCATAAGTGTTAAAATAACTCAAAGAAGTATTTTAGATATCCAAAAATATCAAAAAATAGGATTCACAGACCCGAACGGTCGACGTAAACGGTCAACCGTCGCGTTAAAAATCGAAACGGAGCAAGACTGTCAGACAAACGGTCGACCGCTGGTGGCCAACGGTCGACCGCCGCCTGCCCAGCCAAGGACCGCCGTCCACCTCCAGTCAACAACGGTCGACTGCCGGTCCACCGCGGTCGACCGTCACGGTGATCCTACAACCCGACGTGATGAAGATCAAGGTCGACCGTCGCGACAAACGGTCGACCGTTCCGAGCCCCGTAGCTTATTTAAATGATATTTTTACCATGTTTCACCCAAATAAATTAATGTATGATTACATATTCACATTGTTACAAATTGTTCATATCATATGATTCATTTCATCATCCATTCTAAAGCATATCATATCATATGCATGCGTAAGAGATCATGCCTAGTGCGTCTCTTATAGTTGTGATTGTGCGGGACTTAGTAGTCCGACATCACTGACCGGGCTTAGTGTACGTACATGGTATTCAGGCTTTCGAGTACCACCCCTACTTTTCTAGTCTCCCTTGTGAGACTAAGGTGGCATGAGTTCGTCGTACCAAATGGGCGAATCTCATAGGGCAAGGTCGTTCCTTGTAAGTCAGAATCGTGCAGCATGAAATCATCATCAAGTACAATCCTTATGACCATGTATGACATCAATTACGTATCATTATCATCATCTTGAGCATACATGCTATATTATGCCATATCATGAATAATTATATGTCTACTTGCTATTCAACTTGGAACTGTCTTAAATTATTCCTCAAATTATCATGCGTATTTACCATCATGGTAACTACTCCGGCTCAAATAATCTAGGTAATTGGGTTATTCGAGTTGGGGTGTTACACACACGAGTTAGTTGGGGTGTTTTCAGACAAATCAAACTCATTCAAAGCCAATTCTTTCACCCTTGAAATCTGATTTTTGAGCTTCAACATGCTAGTCATGATGAGGAAACAAGAAATTAGTCTGCTGGTGTTGGTATTTCCCTTGAAGGAATGGTAAGTGAGGGAAGTCAGGGGTATCTGCTTCCCCCGCCCTTTCCAAATCCGTTAGACAGGTCATAGGTGCATGCTTCAAGGCCTACTACAAAAGGAAAAGCTTAAATACCAAGCAAAGCACAACTAGCTTTTAATTTAGTCTCCAGCAAGCACAAAACATCAAAGTCTTCTCTTTGTGTAGTCACTAAGCTCCAAGTTTGATCATGAAAATGAGCTTTAAGAAAATGAACTAAGCAGCTTTTGAGTTTTTGTATGGGTTTAAAAACCCTTTACCACAAACAAGAGCTTTCTGGAATCAACAAATTCCAAGAAAATGAAGTAAAGAGCTTTTGGGTGTTTGTATGGGTGTAAAAACCAGCATTCTAATCAATTTGGTTCTTAACTACTGCCATTCTTTTAATCTCTTTTCAAATTTGATATCAAATGCCAAAGTTTGGTTCAAGTTAAACTCAGAGAACTGAACACAATGACTGTAAAAATCAGCATTCAAAAATCAGAAAACTGAACACTGAAAATTTATGACTGTAACTCCAAAAACTGAACACTGAACCCTGAAAATTGAACAATGACTTTAAACTCAGAAAACTGAACACTAAACACTATGACTGAACACAATGACTATAAAAACCAGCATATATATATATATATATATATATATATATATATATATATATATATATATACAATATAATGTACTTACAAGTATAGATCTTTCGAGCTTTTCATGTAGTATTGTGTTTAACAGATTTGGTTCTGCCTTATTCTTGCACAAACCAGTAGCCTGTAGATATGAAACGCACAGACACATAAGATTTTCTAAAATAATAAAAGGATAAGAAAACTTTCAAACTATTAATTTAATTTCAATTTTTACCACTCCCTCTAAGAACAGAAGAACAAATTCTCTTTTTGCTGGAGATCGATAATTTTGTAGTTCATGAGGGTAATCCTTTAGTAGTTTGTCCACCAATAAGTCAGGTTTTGGGAGAGTGGGTTGGGTAGGTGGAAGCAGATCTTAACCCTACCTATAGAGATTGAGAAGATGTTTCCTATATGCCTCGTAAATTAGTGTCAAACTAACTGTTCTAAACTAGTTGACAGTTGACACTAAATTTCAGCTACCAATCTGTTATGGTTTCATGTGTTTAAATGGAAGCAATTTAAGCAAAATTGAATAGACTTTGACACGGACCAGTGTTTCTAAGGTTCCGTCATGGATGGAGCTCTTTCGATATAGGCTCGATCAATGATGAGTCTACCCTATCCCAACCATGCCTGTACTACAATGCCAACTGAATTGGTTAGCAATTTAGGTTTAAGGTAGCAGTAGTGGTGGGAGTTAATACAGTTTTAATTATCAAGGATTTCTTCAAAATATTTTGTTCACAATTTCTTTTGCAAGTATTCACATAGAATGAAGGTGGTGTCAACACCAATATATACACTGTAACTAAAACAGTGCGAGAGTCTTTATTTCTATGTTAAGCAAATTAAGAAAAATGTAGGAACAACATTTATAGATCCCCTCTCTATAAGAGAAGAGATGTTTTTTAAGGCTTGTAAAGGGAGTGTAGAAGGGGTGTATCTATACACATGGACCTGTGATTAAGATGACAGTAAGGGTTTCTTTTTTAAGCTTTGCTTTTGATGCTTAAAGCGTATGTCATGAAATTTATCCTTGGGTTTAATAAAATTCCAGTCCTTTTCCAGATTATACATTATGTTGTTGGAAGTTTAGTTCTTGATCAGCTTTTTTGATTGGATACGATATTGGACAAAAACTTGTGAAAAAACAGACTGCCAGCGCAGTGGCGAGGCTGTTTCTTTGGCTGATCAAGATGTTCCAACTGACCCTTGTGGTGGACAAATGGAAGAAACCCAAGTCTAAAAACAAGCCAAGGTAAAGGTAAGACGCAGGGGTTGTAAGGGTAAAGGTAAAGAGGCCAATGACAACCAAGTCATGCCAACCCTTGAAAGCCAACCTTTGGAGGCTAACTGTGGTGATGGGTAGGTTGGTCCCTCGGGTAGTAGCCCAGTTTCTCCTGGCAGCCTGGAAATATCAACTTTGGTGCTTAAACTATTTTTTACGAAACGAGCCCAGCTTCGTTTAACGTTGAAGTTATTACCTCTATTTTATTGTGTCATATACAGAGATTCGGGCATAGAAACACTAACATATAGTCATATTAAAAACATGTTAGGCACACCAACATAAAATTTCCAGGCAACAATCACTAAGATATATTTTTTCCTCTTCTTCTTGCTTAGCTTTTTCAGAACTGCTGCAATAATTATGAAAAGTTAATGTTGTACTTCTAATGCCGTAAAGTTAAAGCATTTGTTTGTCTCCCTTACAAACTCAATGTCAAAGGAAACTACAGAGTAATAAAATAAATCCATGGTTGAATCACATAGTTAAAATGACAGAAACAATGTTCCTTATATTGAAAGGAAATTATATACTCATAGAGCCAAGCACCTCATATTCGTACGAAGAGGGGCCTCATTTTGTTCAAGCTTCTAATAGTTTTAGGGTTACTAAACCAAAATATATTCAACTATAGATATATAGAAAATGGAAAATATTTAAAAAAAGGAATCAAACATTCAAAACATTAACTTTCAAGAGACTTAAAAAATGTTTAGTCAACAAATGAACTAACCAAAAATGATGTGAAAGTTTCAAAAATCTAATTTCAAGACAAATATAAAGTAATCCATTCAAGACAGATTCAAACTACTTTCAACACATATTTCAACAATCTAATCGATTCAAACTCTTAGCACCAGCCTTACTCACTAAAATAGCATTAGACATCCTTTCTCCCTCTCTATGCACACTGGTATTCAACATAGCTGAAATAACAGGAGCCCAAAATTTGATTCCTATTTTTAGAGGCAGTACATATTAAGTAATGTATTGAAACATCACTCTAATTCTAAAAGCATAAAGTTACATCATCCACAAATTATACGCACAGGTATTTCCTGGTTTCGAATTTCAGGAATTCATCAATTAGAAGCAAAATTAATCATAAAAGAAAATAAATACCTGAATGAATCACAGGCCAAACGAATTGAATGGTAAGATGGAGGATTGATGCAGCCTGAATACGCTGGCCGATACCTAATTGAGATGTGCGACAGAGAGATGCAAGCCGACGGAGATGTGCACAGGAGAGGAGAGTAGAACGAGATGAGAGCAGAAAGGTGCGACTGATTAGGTTAATTGTGCGCCGGAGAGTAGAAAGAGAACGAGATTAGGTTTACAGATTTTGTTTGTTTTAGGAGATGAAGAATTAGGCGGGCGGAATGGAGATGATGATGAAAAGTTAGGCGCGATTAGTTTTTTTACTGAATTAAAAGAAGTGGGACATGATTTTTTTATGCGTGAGTAATTTTAGAATTTAAATTACTAAAGAGTAATTATTTTAATTAATAAGTTAAATGCACTTTCTTAAATTAAGTATATATAAGTCATTTGGCACACTTAATTATGTGGGTACATGGAATTACGTATAAAAACTCTTATAAATTTGGGGAATCTTTAAGTGTTAAATTTTATTGCCACACTTAGTTAAGTGTGGCAAATTAAATGCGGCTAAACTATATTTTTCTTGTAGTGCCCCCTCCGGTTCAATAGAGTCGCCTGTGAACCCGGTCAGAGGAGTCTTAATGGGTAATAACTCATCTCTCATCAGACCCAGAGCCTTGTAAGTATCCATATACATGATGTTAACGGAACTTCCCGTATCCACAAAAGTCTTGTGGATAAGCAAGTCCATTATATCAATTGTAATCACCAAAGCGTCCCTATGGGGGACCCCCGTTTCTGGTAGATTAGCATTAGAAAATAGAATTGGCTCAGTTTTCAGCCTCTTACCTTCCGGTTGGGCAGGGGCCGCCACCTTATTAACCATCGCCGCACTAGCCCACTTTTTCCGACTTGTGGCCAAATCTCCACCAATGTCCCCACCAATGATGTAATTACACCCATGGTGCCTCTTCTGTCGGTGTGGCGCGGGTTCTGAATCTTCCTCTTCATCCTCGAGTCCAATGTGGCGTTTCTCCCGGGCCTCGGCTTGGGCCACCTGCCCTTCTCTCCGCCTTCCGTTCTGAGCATTCCCGGGGTTTCCCCCGTCCCCATCTTGTACAAACTTCTTCAGATGACCCCGCTGGATTAGCCTGGCCATCTCATTCTTCAAGGTATAACAATCTTCTGTGTTGTGATCTTTCTTGCGATGGTAAGCGCACCATTTCCCAGTGTCCTCCACATTGCAGACCTTCTGGGAATAGGTTGGATATGTCATTAGTCCCTGCTGTGCAACATGGGCCATGACCTCAGCCACCGGTAATGTAAACACTGGATTAGCAGATTTGTGCTTCTCCGAGGTCCCGGGGCTCGTGCCCTTCGGGCCATCTGGGAAGCCCTGCTTCTTGTTTTTGAAAGGCTTCTTGTTTCCCGCCTTCTCTTCTTCCTTGGGAATCTTCTCTTTCTTCTCCTCCTTCCTCTTCTCCAGAGTCACATACCTTCCTGCCCGTACCATTGCTTTCTCAAAGGTATCCGGGGGATGGGTTGTGAGATCGGTATGAAGGAGACCATCATGCAATGCCGCCGTGAACATGGCTAACCTGGATTTATCATCGGTTCCTTCAACCTCCCTGGATTCTTTCCTCCATCGGACGAGGAAGTTCTTCAGGGACTCCCCGTGCTTCTGCCGCACTGAAGCCTAGTGGGTAAAATGCTTTTTGGACGGCACTTCCCTGCAAAATGCTCTAGGAACCACAATCCCAACTCATCCCAAGTTCGGATCGATCCGGCTAGAACGTGATTCACCCAATCAGCAACCTTGCTATCCACCGTCTGCAAGAAACATCGGCACATCAACGCGTCGCTGGCATCAACGGCGATCATCACCTGGACATAGCTATTTATGTGTTCTTGGGGATCTGACTCCCCATCATAACGCTTGACAAACGGCATTTTGAATCCTTGAGGTTATGGTTCTGCAATGATCTCCGGGGCGAGCGGTGTATTCGTCCGGGTAGTGAACACTCGTCCCTTGTTTATCTTCCTCTGCATCTCCTGGATCTGTTGTCTCAAATCCTGGAACTCGCCAACTTCCAGCACTTGTGGCCCCAGACGCTGCGGTACCGGGACCCTGGCTTGGCTTTGAACTTCCTCCTCGTCCAAGACCACCAATGATCACATTCACAGTTAGAGGATGCCACTTGGCTGGTCTGGGGTCGTACCCAGCCCTGGGGTGCCTTGTCTGGATTCTTCCCTAGCCTCTCACGAACGTGAGCCCTCTGGTGAGATATCCTTTCACAAACTGTTCCTCGCGGGTTTCCGTTTCCGTTGCCTATGACTTGACTCACGGCCCTGGTCCGATCTCCATTTGCCTTATTATTCCGGGCCATCTCCTCCGCCTGGCGCCTAGCGATAGCCTGCCTCTCCCTCTCGACCTCTTCCGGATCGTGAAGCTCCTAGAGGATGGGAGAACTGGCAGTGCGCAGGACCTGGCGGGGCTGCCCGGCAGGGACATTCCGGGTGCCAGATGGGCCAGGGAGAGCCTGATCTAAGCGCTCCATAATGTTGGCCATCCTGTTAGCCACATTATTCAACGCCGTTTCCAGCCCGTTGACTGGAACAATAATGCCTTGTTCAGGCTGGTCACTCCTCACCGTCGACTCGGCGGAAGCGGCGGTGTTACGTCTAGTCCTTCGTCCAGCCATAATCTCACAATTTCGTCTCACAGTTAACTCTCAATGAAAGCACCAATGATGGGATTAACCCGATCAAATGGCGGACCAAGAACGGAATAAGAATACGGAAAATATAATCTCAAAATATATTCTTAATTGGGTCTGTAATCAATTGTTCTCTCCTTACAATGGCGGGTTCTTCCCCTTTTATAGTACTTCTAGTTTCTAAGTTAAGGTTACACATAATGGGAAGGTTTTTGGAGATCATGGGGTCGTGATTCCCTCCCTTTCAGGTCTTGATCTCTTTCCATTCCCTCCATGACTTGGGGTTTGGGCCACGCGTCCTGTTCCCTTCTCGGACTGGATCGTCTCAATCCAGTCCATGATTGGGCTGTCCACCTCGTTATCCACATGCCCCCTGGTGGGCCCGATCCGTTACACGCATCTGGACTCACTTACCTTGCACGATTGTGGGCCTTTATCGGCCCTAGAGTCGGGTCCATCAGACCCGATATCCATCACCATGCTTGCTTGTTTCATTTGGTAAGTAGAACCAAAAAGCATTGAAGAAGCTCTAACTGATTCTGATTGGATCAATGCAATGCAAGAAGAACTCAACCAATTCACCAGAAATGACGTCTGGAAACTTGTTCCAAGACCTACTCATAGCCATGTCATTGGGACAAAGTGGGTCTTCCGGAACAAGATGGATGAAAATGGTGTTGTTGTCAGAAACAAAGCCCGGTTAGTTGCCAAAGGTTATTATCAAGAAGAAGATATAGGTTTTGATGAAACCTTCGCTCTAGTTGCTAGACTTGAAGCTATAAGGTTATTTCTGTTAGAGTTGTGCCCTGATGGCCAACTGTTTATCGTTATTCTATCATGTATAGGCAGATATAATATGTTTACACATCTCATGCTAATGTAAACAAATATTATATTCCTAGATTTATATTTAAAAGATGTTTATCAGGTAATGTTATTCTGCTGATGAGACTAACATCTTGAAATAAATATTTATCTAAATGTCCATAGTCGAGTATTAACGAGAGTGGGATATCGTTAATGCATGTGAGACTAGTGTGTGTTGGATGTTTGACTTAGTCTCATAGTCAATGACGGTGTGTTCGCATCCGCACATGGGCAGATATTATCTAGAGATAATAGGATGCCGGACTGACCCATCCTAAAGATGTTGCTTGAACTTTTAGTTCATGCTCTAAGCATCTTTAGCGCGACCACGGGTGTAACTATCCTTCGACTTGAAGTATTACGTTTTCTGCATATGTGAACCCGCATGCTTTGATGCATTGTCCTAAGCCATATGAAATAAGGATGGTATA